>QRDG01000204.1:300889-342194 GCA_012064385.1 Puccinellia tenuiflora | reverse complement strand
CCTAGGGGGTTATGCTCTAGTGGTGTATTCGACACTCGTCGGGCCCAGCATCAATGTCAGGTTCACCCGTGTTCTCGTTGATAACGGGAGCAGCATCAACATTATGTATCCGGACACCATGGTCAAACTCGGAATAACCGAGAATATGATGCAGCGAGCAGAACCACCTTCCACGTCATCGTGCCGGGTGTCTCGCATGCGCCCATGGGCACAGTTTGGGTCGACGTCGCCTTCGGCGACAAAAGCAACCGAGAGTCTGCTGTTTGAGGTCGTGGACCTCGAAAGCCCGTACCATGCCTTACTCGGTAGGCCAGCACTCGCCAAGTTCATGGCGTCCACTCATGTGGCCTACCTGAAGATGAAAATGCCGGGTCCAAATGGTGTCATAACCATCTCGGGTGACTACAAGCGTTTCATGGAGTGCGCCTCTGCTGGGTCACTTTTGGCCGAGTCACTGGTGATTGCTGCAGGGAAGAAGAGAATCCATGAAGTGGTGGCTCTGGCCCAGTCCGCTCAACTCGGTATGCCGAGTATGGCTAACCCGTAGCAGACTGCAACCTTCCAGACGCGAAGGAGTCCAAGAAAATCGGCATCGACGAGGCTAACCCGGACCGCTCCGTCATCATCGGTGCCGGGTTGGACAGCAAATAGGAAAGCGAGCTCATCCACTTCCTCCGTGAGAATCGGGACATCTTTACATGGTCGAATCAGGACCTGCCGGGTGTTCCGAGGGGGCTGAGCACTCTCTACACGTCCGGTCTGATGCGAGACCGGTGAAACAACCGATGAGACGCCTCACTACTGAGATGGAGAAAGATCGTTGGTGATGAGATAGCCAGACTTCTTGCGTCTGGTTTCATCATGGAAGTGCTGCACCCGGACTGGTTGTCTTAACCGGTCCTGGTGGAAAAGAAGAAGGATGACCCGAATGTAGCCGCTGTCTGGCGCATGTGTATTGACTACACAAATCTGAACAAGGCATGTCCGAAAGATACGTTCCCGTTGCCCCGGATCGATAAGTGATCGACTCCACGGCCGGATGGTGAACTACTATCCTTTGTAGATGCGTACTCTGGTTTTCACCAGATACCCTTGAACCCTGCGGATCAAATAAAGACTGCCTTTATCACCCCGTACGGGGCTTATTGCTATCGTGTCATGTGCTTTGGCTTGAGAAATGCTGGTGCTACTTACCAGCGCTGTATGCAAAAATGTTTGCACGATCAGATAGGCAAAAATGTGCAGGTGTATGTCGACGACATAGTCATCAAAACTAAAGAAAACACACCTTGTTGGATGATCTCAAAGAGACATTCGCAAACCTGCGGAAATTCCGGCTAAAGCTTAACCGGGATAAATGTACATTCGGGGTGCCGGTAGGCAAGTTTACTCGGTTTCCTCGTGTCTAGCCGAGGTATCGAGGCAAATCCGACTAAAATCCGTGCGATAGAAAACATGAAATTGCCGAGACGTCTCCGGGATGTCCAGAAATTCACCGGATGCCTGGCCTCCTTGAGTCGTTTCGTAGGCCGGTTGGGAGAAAAGGCCCTGCCTTTATACCAACTGATGAAAAAATCGGATAAGTTCAGCTGGACCCCGCAAGCTGATGCGGCTTTCCATGAGCTGAAAAAGATGTTGGCTACAACGCCGATATTGGCTTCGCCACTACCAAGAGAACCCATGTTGCTCTACATTGCGGCCACTAACCGGGTCGTTAGTGTCGTAGTGGTGGTGGAGCGAGAAGAAGCGGGAACTACGGTGCAGAGGCCGGTGTATTACCTGAGTGAGGTGCTCTCCACATCAAAACAGAACTACCCTCATTACCAGAAAATGACATATGGTGTCTACATGGCAGCCAAAAAACTGAAGCATTATTTCCAGGAGCATCCTATAACCGTTGTAAGCGCGGCCCCTGTTTCCGAGATCATCGGCAACAAGGATGCCAGTGGCCGAGTCGCCAAGTGGGCTATCGAGCTTGCGGCTTACGCGCCGCAGTATGCAAGAAGAGATACCATCAAATCTCAAGCGGTGGCTGATTTCTTTGTCGATTGGGCCGAGATGCAATATGAGCCATCTCTGCCCGACTCAAACTACTGGAAAATGCATTTCGACGGGTCCAAAGTGAAAGAGGGCCTGGGTGCCGGAGTGGTCCTCACCTCGCCAAAGCGAGACCAGCTGAAATATGTGTTGCAGGTCCATTTCGCGACATCTAACAATGTCGCCGGGTATGAAGCGCTGATTCATGGACTCAAGGTGGCCAAGGAAATCGGAATTCGCCGGATCATATGTTATGGTGACTCGGATCTGGTGATTCAGCAAACATCAGGCAACTGGGATGCCCTGGATGCCAACATGGCGGCGTACTGGTTCCATGTCCAGAAGATCTCGGGATACTTTGATGGTTGCGAGTTCAATCATATTCGGCGGACAGAAAATGAAAGTGCTGACATGTTGTCCAAGATTGGATCATACCGGCAGGCCATCCCACCCGGGGTGTCCCTGGAGCATCTTCACAAGCCGTCAATCAAACCTTCACCCGAGTCCGAGTCAATATTTATCCCGGGTAATCCGGAACCCGACGTCGTCCCGATGGACATGGATGTCGGGAGCACGCTGCAGAACTCAGGGACTGCTCCACAGGACCCGGGAACTTCCGTGGATGTCGGGTACATTCAGCAGGACTCGAAGACTGTGTTGGAAAACTGGAAAGCCGCTTGGCGGAACTCGGGGACTCCTTGGGAGGACTCGGAGACTCGTCAGCCTATGTCGGGCGTGGTAATGTCGGTTGATGCGATGGAAATCGACGAGCCTGTACTCGGCACTCGTCTAGTACCGGCATGGGTGCAACCCATCATGACATTCATGTTGGACGGAAGTCTACTGAGTGACGAGGTCTCGGCCAGACAAATACAGAGGCGAGCCAAATCCTTCACCATCATCAATCGGGAGCTGTACAAGAGAAGCATGACCACTGTGCTTCAGCGCTGTGTCGAACCAGATGAGGGGGAAAAGATTCTCCGAGATATCCATCAGAGAGAGTGCGGTCATCACGCATCTTCCAGAGCCATAGTGGCTAAGGCATTCCGGTATGGGTTCTACTGGCCCAGTGCTTTGCAACAGGCAGAGGACATTGTCCGGAAATGTGAAGGATGCCAGAGGTTTGCCCACAAAATTCATATGCCAGCCTCCGCACTCAGGACTATCCCCATCACCTGGCCATTTGCAGTGTGGTGTCTGGATATGGTGGGACCGTTCAAGCCAGCCCGAGGTAACATGACTCACATCCTGGTGATGGTGGACAAGTTCACCAAGTGGATTGAGGTGAAGCCAATAAGAAAGTGCGATGGCCGCACATCCGTATCATTCCTAAAGGATATTATCCTAAGGTATGGTCACCCGCACAGCATTATCACGGATAATGGCACCAACTTCGCCGAGGGAGCCTTTGCTCGGTTCTGCGAAGAAAAGAGAATCCGGCTAGACCTGGCATCGGTCGCACATCCTCAGTCCAACGGACAAGTGGAAAGATCAAATGCCCTGGTCTTATCCGGCATAAAACCCCGGCTAATTGAGCCACTGTTGCGTGCTCCGGGGTGTTGGCTGGATGAGATCCCGGCTGTATTGTGGAGTCTGAGGACTACCCCGAATCGCTCCACTGGCTATACGCCATTCTTTCTGGTCTATGGAGCAGAAGCAGTTCTACCAACCGACATAGAGCATGACTCGCCAAGAGTCGCATTATATACCGAGTCTGAGGCAAAGGAAGCCCGGGAGAATGATGTCGATCTGCTCGAGGAAGCACGAGAATTGGCCTTGTCCAAATCAGCGATATATCAGCAGAATCTCCGATGCTATCATAGCCGGAAAGTAAACCCTCGCAAGTTCCGAGAAGGGGACCTGGTCCTTAGGCTTGTGCAGCGCACCGCCGGGATGCACAAGTTATCACCTCCTTGGGAGGGACCATGCATCGCGAGCAAGGCTCTGAACAATGATGCATATTATCTTATAGATGCTCAGGCGCAGGTGAAGAACAGGATGGACAAATCCGGAGAGGAGACCAAACGACCTTGGAATGTAGCTCTTCTTCACCATTTTTACTCTTAAGGACCCACTGCATGTATTTCGAAACCCCGAAACGAAATGTCGGCACCCCGAAAAGAAACTCGGGGACTACCTTGCTGTGAAATCTGTGTTTGTCTGCATGTTTATTTCTGTTTCCTGTATGTCGGATGGCTCTAAAAAATCGTATCTCCATGTTTGTGAGTATTGTATGCTATGTATTTGTGATTTTGTGACCCGACTACCAAAGAAACCAAAAATGGTAGGCAAGGGCAAAGATTGCAAGGTGCAGTAAACAAGAAATCGGACTCGGGGACTCGGTCCAGGAGCGATTCGGTTTTCTATTGTCAACCTAGTGTTTTATGTCGGATGGCTCTAGACCATATCTCAAAGTTTCGAGTATTGTATGCTATGTCTTGCTGTCTCGTGACTCGACTGTCGAACGCCAAAAAAGGTAGACAAGAGCTGGGATTGTGGCACCTAGTACACAAGAAAACAAACTCGGGGACTTGGCCCAAGCGCGATTCGACTTAAGCTGTTTGTTAATCCTGTGCTTAGTTCTTTATCTTATATGTCGGATGATGTTAAGCCGTATCTCAAAGTTTTTAGTATTGTATGCCGTATCTCGGTAATCTTGTGACTCGACTGTCAAACACCAAAAATGGTTGGCAAGAGCAAAGGTTGCAAAGTATGGTAAACAAGAAAATAAACTCGGGGACTCGGTTCAGGATGATCCGGCATACGTCTAATCATATTAAAATGTGCAAAATAAAGTACCAAGTACTAACCATGAAAAGCCTAAGGTTTATATTACATCTGCACCCGGCATCCCGGGGATTTAACAAATTGAGTGTTTTGCTAAGTTAAGCAGCAGGATCCTGGTTACTCGGAGCAGAAGGAGCAGCATCACTCTTGGCGGGTTCGTCGGCCTTGGCCTTGGGGTTTCCTCGGCCGTGGTTTCTGCACCGGCGCCGGTGGCTGTGCCGGGAGGTGTGTCGGCATCGATCTCCTCGTCGACTGGTTCTTCGGTGTCTTCTTCGTCCTCGTCGACATTCTCTATCTCTTCCGCTTGAGGAACCCACGGGCCGGGGACGAAGGAGTGCACTGGAGCATACTGGATGAGGGGGTATGCCATTTCTTGGCGACGCCGGATGAGATCCGGGTCAGTGGTCCACTTCGACCCATCGCGCAGAGTCTTAATCATGTCGAGGTCGATCCCCTCGTACCAAGACAACACGTACATCAGAACCTCATCCGCACCGACTCGGGCGGCGGATGACCGCCAATCGTCGAGTCGGTCCTCGCTACCCAGCAAGCACTTGGCCAGTTCGTCAATTGACTTAGGGGGCTCGCACTCGGGCCAGAGAGCGTTGTAAACCTGGATCGCAGAGGTGAATAGTTCCACTCCGATAGCCCTCAGCAGCGACATGTGCGACTTCAAAGCCACCAGGTGGTCATCCATGTCCCACTCGGCCGAGATAGGACCCTCTTGGATCTTTTTCTGCCGGAACTTCTGAGTGCTGTTGTCTGCAGCAGCTTTGGAGTGGGGGAAGTGCTCTGAATCGAAAAGAGCTAATACCAAGATAAGTCATATGGAGATAGGTAATGGATGTCGGGTAATGACAGAAGAAGAAAGGGCTTACTGTCCAATTGGCCGTTAATGGAGGCAAACTCCGCCACCCATCGGCTGATCTTGGTCTTCAGATCCTGGATCTCACCCTCCGACGAGGTTGCGCGAGACTCGGACTCCTTGAGTTTCCGAGTCTCTTCATCCCGGAGTTGTTTCTCCTCGGCGGCGGATTTCTCCAGCTCGGCAGTGCGGCCCCGAGATCTCTCAAGCTCGGCCTTCAGCCGGGACACCTCGTCTTGCTCCTTCTTGAGCTCGGTCTGGTGCGCGGGCTCGCGCTCCTTCTGTTCGGCTGTGCCGAGATAGCGGAGTCAGCACGCAAGAATTAATGCAAGTGCAAGTTAAGGCACAGAATATGACTTACTCTCGAATTCCGAGATCCGCTTCTGCAGTCCTTCAGCTTTGGACTCTGACTCGGCTATTTATGTCGGTAGAAGAAAAGGGAATGAGATCAAGCCGGTTGAGTATAATTGTTATGTCGGTAGAAGGAGTGGTACCTATCGTGCTCAGCTTGGCTCGCAGCAGTTTGTATTTGTCGGAGAGCTTTTTGTGCTCCAGCAGGAACTTGCGGTGCACCTGAGTGCGTTTGGTCATGCAAGTCTAGAAAGAGGAAGTGTTAGTCTTATTGGTGAAGATTCAAGCCGAGTAATCCTTACTCAACCGAGTCTCAATTACTCGACCCGAATCTCGGGGACTGGGGATAGATGATATCTGCATTGAGAATTTGAAATAGTAAATCTTTATTCGGCAGCACTTACCGCAGCTGCTAGGTCGGCTTCAAGAAGGGCAGCTTTTGATGCATACATCTTTTGGGCAACCAAGCTTGGCCCTGCCGGATGCTCCGAGATCTGGCCCGCTGGTGATCGCGAGCTCACTTCGCTCGTGTCGGCGGCATTCCAGTCCATATTGTAATGCTCAAGGGAGCCCAAGCTTCTCCCGCTGAGGGTTCACAGTGGGGCAAACCCCCAGGTGGTGGTCTGGATACCAGTGGATGTTGCCGCGGGTGCACCTTGGCTTGGCGGCACGACCAGCTGTCTATCCGGATTGGCCGGCAATGCTTTGAAACAGTAAATCTTTATTCGGCAGCACTTACCGCAGCTGTTAGGTCGGCTTCAAGAAGGGCAGCTTTTGCTGCGTACATCTTTTGGGCAACCAAGCTTGGCCCTGCCGGATGCTCCGAGATCTGGCCCGCTGGTGATCGCGAGCTCACTTCGCTCGTGTCGGCGGCATTCCAGTCCATATTGTAATGCTCAAGGGAGCCCAAGCTTCTCCCGCTGAGGGTTCGCAGTGGGGAAAACCCCCAGGTGGTGGTCTGGATACCGGTGGATGTTGCCGCGGGTGCACCTTGGCTTGGCGGCACGACCAGCTATCTATCCGGATTGGCCAGCACTGCTTTCGCCGGAGCTTTCCCGGTTGTTTTCCTGGTTGCAGGAACCGGAGCTTTCGATGTCTGCTGCGGCTGCGGCTGTGTCGGTGGCGGCTGTGGCTTTGCCGGCGTTGGCCGTTGCTGCGGCGGTGTTGGCTGTTGCTGTTGCTGCTGCTGTTGCGGTGGTGGCTGTTGTTGTTGCTGCTGAGGCTGTGGTTGTTGTGGCGGCTCTTGCTGCTGCTGCTGTCTCGGTCGTTCCGAGTTCTCCGGAACCTCGGTCTGCTCTATCTCGGGGGCCGAAGAGCTGGCTCCGAGATTCATATCTCGGTCGGTCGCCGGAGTGTCGGTTGCGACCGAATCCACGTTTCCGGCTCCGGATCCCGGAGCCGAGGTATCTGCGGCTGGACTTGTCCTTGGCGGACTTGGCACTCGGGTGTCGTCAGGCCGAGGCGGCGTCGGAGTCCTGAGCGGGATCCGGTCGGTTGACCCAGTCGGCGGGACCTCCAGAGGAGCCATGATGTAAAAACAAAGCAATAAAGTGTATTGTCAGAAGGAGAAAGGCAAGTATAAGCAAGAGTATGAAGTTTATGTCGGCAAAAGGGAATCCTACCCCTTGGAGACAGGGCGCTCACAACGTTTCAATATGGTCTTTACTCGCGCCTTCTTCTGCGCGGGACCCGAAATGCCAGAAGGTCCGACATCTGTGGACGCGGCAGCTGGGCGCTTCCGAAGCGGGCCCTTGGGTCCCACGGTGAGGGGTGCCACCTAGAGCACCTGGTCGTCCAAATCAGCTGGGGGCGAGGACACCGGATATGAGAACGCAACCAGGCGAGGATCATATACCTCTAAAATCTGACAGTCGTTATCTTCATCCTCAGACCAATCTCGGAGGGAGGAGGCACGTGTCTTACCCGTGGCAGGAACCGTGCCGATGTTGGGGATCGGCATGTTGTCCTCGTCGTCCGGATCTTCCGAGTCGGCTTCAACCTGGTCCTTACCCCAGTTGGCGAAGGGGTCCGGTCCATCCTCCTTCGTCTGTCGTCCGAATCTCTGCATGATGGAAATGGAGAATGGTTAATACAATGGACAGAATTGCACCGACATAAGAGTTTATGTCGGCAGAAAACTTATGTCGGCTGAAGTTACTTACTGCGGGCGGAAGGTTGCTCCGGCTATGGGGTTCTTTGCCCCACTCCCACTCCTCCGTCATCCGCGTTCAGGCTATGGCCTTGATGCGCCTCCGGATCTGGGCCTTGTCCAGCTCAACGGTGCTTGTCCGGGTCGGATCAAGCGGGCCACTCATGTGGCAGATCTTGTGGACTCGGCGCTGGAGGGGCGAAACCCGGCGACTGGTAAATGTCGCCAGCAGGTCGTCGGCCGACATCCCTTCTCCTTTAAGTTGTTCGACGATTTGGTGGACGTGGTTGACTTCTGGTAGATTGTTCCTCGGGTTGTGCCCCCAGTTGATTTGTGCTGTGGGGGGATCGATGGTGAATGCCGGCAGGTTGATCATGTCGACGTCGGTCGAATTCTTCACGTAGAAGAAGGATCGTTGCCATTTACGGCATGACTCCAGACCGTAGATTCGGGGAAAGATGGAGGTGCACCGAGGTGTGACAATGGCGGCCCCACACTGAGTCATCTCCTTGGGGGTGTCCGGATCAGCAGGATTCGGGATGACCTGTTTCCGGAACTGAAAGTATTTGGACCACAGGTTTATGGTGGGCCAGTGGCCGAGATATCCCTCGGTGAATGAGACAAAGGCTGAGAGAGTGGTGATGGCGTTAGCCGGAAGGTGGTGAGGCTGGAGACCGAATTTCACGAGAAAGGAGTTCATGAAGTTGCTGGTTGGGAGGCCGAATCCTCGCTCGAAGTGAGCCACAAAAACTACGTACTCTCCCTCCCGGAGATCCGGCGCAGTCTCGGGACCTGGTAGCCGAGATCCGCCATGTCCGGATCGGCCAGTCTATCTCGGAGCGGGAGACATCGGAGCCCTCCCAGGCGGCCCGGGTGGATCCCTCCACTACACCCTCTTCGACCACCTCGACCACCTCGAGGGCGGCGTTGTGCGACATCTCGGTGAAAGGTTGCCGAGAGCTGCAAAAAAGGGTCCACCGGAGGTGAGCAATGTTCGCCGTGACAGAAAAAAGAGAAAGAAGAAGAAAGAGGAGCTACGGCGGCAAACCCACCGGCGGCGCCCGATGCATCGCGGCGGTGAAGAAAAGGAAGAACAAGAAGATCAGAGCTAATCCTAGATGCGAAACGTGCTAGGGGGAAAAGAGAAGAAGAAGAAACCTTACCGGCATACGGCGTCGGCGGGTGACGGCACGTCGATGCGTGCGTGCACGGCGTTGGCGTCCGGCGGCTCGTCGGCGTGCGCGGGCCCGTGCGGCGGCGGCAGGCTCTGCGCTCTGTGTGCGGGAGAAGGAAGAGAGGCAAGGAGGAAGAAATGAATGCGGAAGGGGGGGGGAAGATTTGCCCCCTCCCTCCTATTTATTAACGGTCGGGGGAGATCGTGGGCGCGGGATTTGCTGCGCACGATCTCCGTAACCGTTGTGGAATAACTACCCCATGATCTATTCCGCAATTCCCGTAACCGCACCATTACCGCACGATATGCCGCACGTTGGGCCACAGGGAGCCAACGGTCTGTTGCGGTACACCCGATCGGGTGAGACCCGAGGCGACGCATGGGGGCACGGTCAAAAATGCACTTGAGTGCGTGCATGGGCACAGCGGTCGGAGTGACAGGCGTGACACGTGTGGCGAGCGTGCCAGTGTCACGTCCATAAGCGCACGAAAACCGAAGCGACAAGCAGAGATGCTCTGCCACGTCGGAGAACCGATAACTCGGATAAGCCGAGGGATTATTCCATATGTCGGAACGATCCGACATGAAGTCGAATATCAAAGTTTGAGTGACACTCAAATCCCGACGTATAAGCTGAGCCGGCATAGGGTATGTCGGTGCCCCATAAATTTCTGGTGGACGGGTAAACCTGCCGTGGCCCTTCATCCAAGGCTGCAGGACCGCGCCAGCTTCGGGGACTAATGTCGGGGGCAACCCCCGGATAGGGTCAAGATGACGAGACACGCATAGACCCGGAGTTGACCGGGTCAACACTAACCGACATACCATATCGACATACCCGGAGTCGACCGGGTCAAAGCTAACCGACATACCCGGATGTCGGATCATACAGATTAGATGTCGGATCTTCTCCTTTGTTCTTCTTATGTGCAGGGAAGGTGAAACTGAGTTAAGAAGTATCCGGCATGCCTATGCCGGATAAGAGAAGAGGGAGTTATATCCCGGAGGACGGTTGATAACCCCCAAGAGCAGGGGATCAGTGTAGCACCTCTCAATGTGGAAGAAGGGTATCGATCCGCAGGAGCAAGACGGAAAAGTTATCTATTCCCTACAACTAAAGTGTCACAAGTTTTAGTTGATTATGCACTAAACAAGTTTAAAGAACAAGATGGTTGATTTAATGGATGGAAGTTTAATGTAACAAAACAAGAGTGTGAAAGTGTCCCAATCCTCTTTAATGCAAGAGGACAAGACAAGGGAACAAGGGTGTGAAAGTGTCCCAATCCTCTTTAATGCAAGAGGACAAGACAAAGGTGTAAACGGTGCTTTGGAAATAAGGTCTAGGGATCATACTTTCACTAGTGGACACTCTCAACAATAATAATATAATTAAATACATAGATATTTCCTCTTCACTATACTACCCCGAACTATCCTCTGGTTGGATAACGAACACCAATCCATTATGTAGGGCTACAAAAAGCACACCTTAAAGTTCGTATTCCACATCTATGGACACTTCATGCGGTCACTATTCGCATCCAAAGATAGTACTAACAAACACCACAATATCATAGAGACAACCAACACAAATAATAACTCATGATAAGTATTCATGTAATCTTTAGCCTAAGAGAAACACACGGCACACACTGTCAACTTCACACCATGGGACAAGGGTGACTCGGCAATCACATCAATAAAACCACTTGAGTAGCATAATTCATAAGATGATGAAGAGCAACATCTATGGATTCGACTAGATTACAAAGCTCATGATCACATAAAGATCACACCATGGGAGAGAGAGATAAACCACATAGCTACCGGCATGATCCCTCAGCCCTGATGAGGGACTACTCCCTCCTCATCATGGAGATGGTGGAGATGAGATCTTGCTTTAGAAGTTGATGATGAACACGCCGGAGGGGGGTGGAGCCCTCCGGAGGTGGATTCCGGCGGCGTTTCCCCCCTCCGATCTTCTCCGGCGGCAGCCCTCTGCCTCTCTATTTCTGGTTTTGCGTTTCTCCGCCGCCTCCCTCTGGAAAACGTCAGGGGACCTTTTATATAGGCGTTTTTAGGTCATGAGGATGCTTCTGGGCGAAGGATCGATGCAAACGGGGCCACGAGGGCCAAATTGGATGGGCCCACGCGGCCTGGTACTGTAGCCGCGTGGGACCCCCCTTTTGGTCCTCCGGCCTCCGTTCGTTGACTTCTTTCGCTCCTAAATCTTCTACTTCCAAAATAATGACTCCCCTAAATTTATAGCTCATTATGACGTCGTTAAGGTCCTGAAACAAATAAAGAAAGAAATAGGGGTTTTCTGCCTGCGCAGGATTAATTCCATATAAAGGGGAAATCATTATAAATTACCAAAAATCATTAAATAATAGTAATATACCCCTTATATGATGCAAATATGAATGGAATATAACTATTATAGTGCAAAGTTCATGTATGCATTTTAGATGCATCAACATCCCCAAGCTTAACTCATGCTCGTCCTCGAGTATGAAAGTGATAAAACTAACATGAACTTTGAAATATAATCACAACATGGATATGCAAGATGATTGCTACTGCTACATAAAGTCAAATGATTCATTAATTTCAAAGAAGTAGCAATATGCAAACAGTTTATAAAGTGATATCAAGTATTTAATGAAAAGATGATCAATGATAGTTCACAAAGTGCAACATAAAAGATAGTACTATGGACATTATTACTTTTGCATACTTGTGGTCCATAGAGTGTAGAAAATCTGAATATAAAAGGTGGACACTTTGGAAAAGATGTATAAATAAGTAGAGGTAAAGCATGCATAAGTTTCATCTATCCTCCAAACTATTCTATTTAAGTTATTGAATGCAATGGTAATACTTGGTGTCAAGCTCTCATTCCCCTATCATAGCATCTTGAATGATTAAAGTTGAATGTGAAAGCAAATATGAGTAGTGGCCTTTGATAAAGTAAAGGTTAGATGTTTCATGCCCCTTGAATACAAGTACCTACACCATGATTACTCAACTTGGGAAACAGAGCAAGTTTAAGTTATCTATCATTGTAAGTAATAACGGTATCATCAAGAGTCTCAACTGGGGTACCTCTTGTCCCATGATATGGATCAAGCCCATATCAAAACAACAAGACAAACAAACGTAATGAACAATCTCAACACCCTATTTATTTACCACTTGATATAGCTTTTTATTGTAGGGTATATCACAGAGAGTTTAAAATAGCATGTAAGTAAATTTACACCATGAATGATGCATGGCTTAGATTAGCGGCCCAGGATTCTCTCTAACCATTTATACAAACTCATTTAAACTTAACTCTATTTCCACATTATTTCGTCATGATAGGCATCCATAGACAAAAGTACATGATATCAACTAAATAGATAATGAAACATGTTGAAAGCTTTGCATGTGACAGCACATATGGGCTAAATCCCAACCTTAAACATTTATCAAGCCACTATCATCATAATATTAATCACAATGGTTCATCTTTATTGAATGCAATAAAAGTAAAGTGTGCATCAAGTTCGCGAGAGCTTTTTAACTAACTTTTCACATTACAATAAATAACATCATCATTTTCATTTAGAGGCATAGATAACACAAATAACATGATAAACATACTTGGAATAGAATAAAGCTAATAGGTAGATATGGTGGACTCACTGGAAAAACTTGGGTTGAAGGTGTTGGAAATAAGTTTTTACTTGTTGGAATTTTTGGGCTAGCAAAAGGGAGAAAGATGACCATCTAGATGCATGCATGAGTGTCCATAGAACTAACTAATTCATGTCAAACAAGGTGAAATAACATATAACATCAAAACATGAATAAAAGATAGCTCATGATAAAGCATTTGCAAATTATTACTCATAAAGAAGCTCATGAATCATGCAACTATATGTGTCATTAAAAATCAACTTAGATATCCCTTTTCCCAACACAATAAAAGCATGCAAGATATTTCAACCCATATTTCCAGTAGCTATTTAATATATAAATTATAGTGGTGGTCTCAAAACAAAAATCAAATCAAAACAAAAAACAAATAAAAGACGCTCCAAGTTCATGCGATAAAGTGCATTGATAGAAAAACAGAAGTTAGACGTGTGCAAACCAAGAGTGTGTAGGTCCAGTGGGGTTGTCTTAATATCCCCAAGCTTATGGATTTCACCATCCTTGGATAGCTCTTGGTGCATCTCCTCTAATCCTTGTGAAAATACTTCAAAACACTGTTTTTCCCATTTCTTTTCTGTGGGGTGACATTAGTAGTGATAGACAAATGCATTACTTGCTGCTTATAATCCATGGACTAAAATACTTATGAATGTTCAGATAGTGTATAATGTTGTATGCCTACTCATAAACTCAATTGGATCAAAAAGATTCAACTCAAAAGTTCAAACTATGTATAAAACAATATGGGACAGAATCTGTCCAGAGAAACAGCAGCATAAAAACATATTTTTCTGTCCTACTTAAACTCGTCTAAAAATTCTGAAAACAATTAGGCATACAGAGGATGATAATTTTAAGTTACAGAAAAAATATCAGCTCAATCGAATTTACAGAATAAGAACTAAAAATCAAACCATGCACAGACTTGTGCTGGAATGAAATCTCCGTATGCAAAATAACAACTTTTTCATACCAAAATGGGTAAAACTTGACACTTTATTAATTATTCCAGAAACTAAAATAAAAACTAAGTCTCTTGTTACAGCAAGAGGACACAAAGAAAATTAAAAATAAAAACAACCGGGTTGCCTCCCGTAAAGCGCTTTTTTTATAGCCATATAGCTAGGCTTACTTAGTATCAAAATGGTTGGAGTGAGGTGGCTTGGCATCCCCAAGCTTAAATTCTTGTACTTACTTGATATATGTAGGGTGAGCCTAGGGGTAACATCCCCAAGCTTGAGTGTTGTCCTCTTGATCTTTGTTATGTCCCTCAACTCTTCCACTTGAAAGTTCTCTTCACACATAACTCATCATAAAACTTGATTAGAGGGGTTAGTGTCTCCATAAATTAAATCTCCATAGGTACAGTAAAGACATATCATGAATTCATTCTAAACATTAGCTACTGTTACTACAGTTGTGTACTGCTCCTTGATCAAAAGAACCGCACAAAACACAAGTAATGAGAGTAATGCAAAATAAAGACAGAATCTGTCAAAAACTGGACAGCCTGTAAAGAGTGAATTTTCAGAGCCACTTACGTTGCTCAAATCAGAAAACTTTAAACTAATGAAATGTGTATTAATAGCTGAAGATTGCTGTCGTAAAATTTCAGGTCAAAATTCCCCATCTGTGATTTTTAACATTTTTCTCAGTGAAGCTTAGGAATCTGTTTTCTGGACAGCCATGATAGTTTTAATGATGCTCACATAGCAATAAGAGTTGAAACGCAAAGGTGAGCATCAAGAGAAAAATATGAAACACATTTAAGTCTAACCCACTTCCTATGCATTGGGATCTTGTAAGAAAATAAATCAATGAAGCATATAGTAATTAGCATAGGAAGGTAAAGCAAGTGCAACATTAAAACCTTCAACATAAAAGAGGAAACATAGTATTATTGAGATATTTAGAGACATGTTTCCCTCTTTAATAATAAATTTCAGTGCCTTCATGAACAAACTGAACAATATAAGTATCATATAAAGCATTCTTGTCATGATTCACATGCATAAAAGTATTATTATTACTCTCCACATAAGTAAAATCCTTCTCATTAGTAATAGTGGGAGTAAAACATTCATAATCATCATTGTAATCATCAAATATAGGAGGCATATCATAATCATAATAAACTTTATGCTCAATAGTAGGTGGACTGAAAAGATCACATTCATCATTATAATCATCATATATAGGAGGCATAGTATCATCAAAGCAAATTTCCTCCTCAAAGCTTGGGGGACTAAAAAGATAATATTCATCAAAACCGGCATCCCCAAGCTTGCAATTTTACATAGCATTAGAAACAATGATGTTCAAAGAATTCATCCTAATAGCATTGCCATCACTATTATGCGAACAAACTCCCATTGGTTTAATTATCTCTTCAAAAGCATCATGTCCTAATTCAATATAAAGTTCATAAAGTTCATCAAGATCTCTAATTTTTTTGTTGTTTTCCATTTTCTAATTTTTTTTTGGGTTTTTGATAAATGCAAAACTGAAAGTAAAACTAAACTAAATGCAAAACTGAAAGTAAACTAGAGTATATGCAAAACTGAAAATAAAAATCTAGTGCAAACAAGAATAGAAACTTAACCGCTACGCTCCCCGGCAACGGCGCCAGAAAAGTACTTGATAACCCCAAGAGCAGGGGATCACCGTAGCACCTCTCAATGTGGAAGAAGGGTATCAATCCGCAGGAGCAAGAAGGAAAAGTTATCTATTCCCTACAACTAAAGTGTCACAAGTTTTAGTTGATTATGCACTAAACAAGTTTAAAGAACAAGATGGTTGATTTAATGGATGGAAGTTTAATGTAACAAAACAAGAGTGTGAAAGTGTCCTAATCCTCTTTAATGCAAGAGGACAAGACAAGGGAACATGGGTGTGAAAGTGTCCCAATCCTCTTTAATGCAAGAGGACAAGACAAAGGTGTAAACGGTGCTTTGGAAATAAGGCCTAGGGATCATACTTTCACTAGTGGACACTCTCAATAATAATAATATAATTGAATACATAGATATTTCCTCTTCATTATGCTACCCCGAACTATCCTCTGGTTGGATAACGAACACCAATCCATTATGTAGGGCTACAAAAAGCACACCTTAAAGTTCGTATTCCACATCTATGGACACTTCATGCGGTCACTATTCACATCCAAAGATAGTACTAACAAACACCACAATATCATAGAGACACCCAACACAAATAATAACTCATGATAAGTATTCATGTAATCTTTAGCCTAAGAGACACACACGGTGCATACACTATCAACTTCACACCATGGGACAAGGGTGACTCCGGCAATCACATCAATAAAACCACTTGAGTAGCATAATTCATAAGATGATGAAGAGTAACATCTATGGATTCAACTAGATTACAAAGCTCATGATCACATAAAGATCACACCATGGGAGAGAGAGATAAACCACATAGCTACCGGCATGAGCCCTCAGCCCCGATGAGGGACTACTCCCTCCTCATCATGAAGATGGTGGAGATGAGATGATCTTGCTGTAGAAGTTGATGATGAACACGCCGGAGGGGGGTGGAGCCCTCCGGAGGTGGATTCCGGCGCATTTCCCCACTCCTGATCTTCTCCGGCGGCAGCCCTCTGCCTCTCTGTTTCTGGTTTTGCGTTTCTCCGCCACCTCCCTCTGGAAAACGTCGGGGGACCTTTTATATAGACGTTTTTAGGTCATGAGGATGCTTCTGGGCGAAGGATCGATGCAAACGGGGCCACGAGGGCCAAATTGGATGGACCCACGCGGCCTGGTACTGTAGCCGCGTGGGACCCCCCTTTTGGTCGTCCGGCCTCCGTTCGTTGACTTCTTTCGCTCCTAAATCTTCTACTTCCAAAATAATGACTCCCCTAAATTTATAGCTCATTATGACGTCGTTAAGGTCCTGAAACAAATAAAGAAAGAAATAGGGGTTTTCTGCCTGCGCAGGATTAATTCCATATAAAGGGGAAATCATTATAAATTACCAAAAATTATTAAATAACAGTAATATACCCCTTATATGATGCAAATATGAATGGAATATAACTATTATAGTGCAAAGTTCATGTATGCATTTTAGATGCATCAACGGTCAAGGCTCATGTCTTGTCCCTACAATCACGGAGCAGGCGTCGTGCCGCTGGCACGATGGGACGCGCTGCCTAACCCTTGACCCGGAGGTCACGGGATGGGGAGTCAGGCCTCCATGCTGCTGACCAAGGCACTACGGGGGAGCATGACACAGGCATGGAGGCTTGTCTTGTCTCTGGCAGTGATGACGGAAGCCGTCAGAGGATGACACCGGCCGGACGTGGCCACAGTGTTGGCTACGCCAGCACCCACGTCAGCCCTAACTTGTGCCCTGTGTTCCCCTATATTAGGAGCGCCAAGGGCTCCTCTTACAGAGAGGATACTTGGCCACACGCGACAACACCCCACACCATAGCTTACTGAGAGCCACTGAGCCAACACCAGACTCGGTACGAGAGCCCAGGAACTAGACTTAGCCTGTGTTCATAGTTTCTCTCATACAGCTCGAGGAGCATCTTGTAGCCCGAGTATAATCCTCCATATATAGATCAGACAAGCAGGAGTAGGGGTCTTACCTCCTCACGAAGGCCCTGAACCTGGGTAAATTGTGTGCGTGTTCGTGCTTTCCGTGTGCGTATTCCTACGCGCTAGCCCTCCCCGGTACCTCCAGCGTCCATCGGCCCCAAGATAAGCCTACCTATGGCATCTGTCCGTGCACCACCACGACAAAAAGACAGGTAAAGTTAGTATTTTGCGCAGTTTCCTCTTGAGTGTAACATTCATCCATCCAATAACAAGATCGTTGCAACTTGCAACCTTGAGCCAGTCATCCAAATACCACGCTCTAAAGGTAATAAGTCATCAATTTTATGCCGGCACTAACTTTTCGTAGAAGCAAGGGTCCCCATACTCATTACATGTAACAAACAACTTTCATTGCCGTGTTCTATGGGACATATCATACGCCCCTTAGAGGATAACGACGTAGCGCGTCGCCGTCATCGAGATCAAGATGGTCAAGAGTTTTCATCCGGAGCCCCAATATAGCTAAGGTACCCCCAAAGGCGCCACCAACGGGGATAAGATACCCGCAGGAACCGCCGCCATTGGCGCCAAAGCGCAGAGCTTTTGCTGGAAAAAACCTTCGCACCACGCTTGACCATCCCGAGCCTTGCCACCAAAACGCGATTTAGGATCTAACTATGCCAAAGCGCCGCCAACAATAGGGACCCCCACTGCCCGCTCCTCGTCTTCCACAAGGCCAAAGAGAAAGGTCATCACCACCGCCACGTCACTCGCCGTAGAGTCGCCCACGTAGTCTACCTTTCGGGACCGCCACCTCGACGTCCCGAGTTCGAGCCCCATGAGCAGCACCAGGGCATCGTGAGCCCAACGTATCAGACGAGGTATGATGACAATAAATCCAAATCTGCGTCACCGGGCCACACGTGCAGCCAATCAGAGGAGACGCAACAGGCATGACCTATCAGGCCTAGATCAGACCTAGATCCGGTCCAGATCAGCCTAGATCCGGTCCATATCAGGATCTGATCTAGTCCAGATCGGCCCAGATCATGCCATGGCCGTCGCCATCGCCATCCACCAACAGATCCAACGTCCCCACTACCGTCTCCTAACCCAATATTCATGCCCTATTCTTCAATAACATTAACTATGAAAAGTTAAGTGTATAACATTATAAGTTACCGCGTTCTTATCTTGCTTAAGCATGCATGATGCATTGATGTGATGGCAGTGTATTTTGTGTCTTCCTCTTTTCTCTTTCAGTCTTGGCTAATCGCGCGCAATTGTCAGAATTAACGGCTGACTCACGGCCGATCGGGAAGCTTCCGCGTGGAGACAGATTAAATTAGTCGAACAAAAAACGAAATACTAATAAACATCGCTATCTTCCAATCCAATTGTCGAGCCCTCACTCTATTTTACAGTTGTTACCCTTGGCAGTTGGCACAAGCAACGGCGATGGCTAAGCTATAGTCGGTTGGCCCATATATTTATTTTTTCTTCACGAGAAAACAAACGATATCAACTCCGGCTTACAAAGGCGTGCAACCAATGGATGGACCAGATTTTATTTTACTCTCGAAGCAAGTGGATCAGCAGCTGCAGCTAGCGTTGGCCTGCTCAAACTTATAGCTTCATCCCTAGCCCAAAATACATCACAGCCATGTGTGCATTCCGACCATTTCTATCTTGTCTTCCGGAATTGTAAACCGCTGACACCACGATTAACTTGGTAAATCTGTAATATATTCAGAGCCAAGCACCTCGACCTGCATCTTAAACAAAAACAGAAGCAAGAAGGTGGAAACAGCATCATTGTACCCGATCCCCACCGAGCTCCACGCTAACGGCAGCCGCCGTCGAGCTGCCTCTATAAAAAGCAAGAACCCTAGCTCTCGACGACCAAGCTATAGCGGCAGTGCTCCGTCGATTGTTTCTGTTTCCTCGTCGATCGGAAGCCAGATCCACGCATGCAGGAGATGAAGAATCAGCAGGGAGGGTGTCTCTGCCTGGACGCGCCGGTGCGCGCGCTGTCGCGGGCGGCCGACTCGGCCTGCGACCTCTACGTGCGCGGCATGTCCGGGTGCGCGACCCGCGTGCCCGCCGGTGCGGCCCTCGGAGGCCGCGGCGCCGCCTTCGGCATGTCGGCCAAGGCCGTGCACCTGTGGGCGAGCTCGGACCGCGGGGAGGACATCGTCCGTGCCGTCTCGAAGCAGCGCCGCGTCGCGCCGCCCGAGCCAGTGGATGTCGGGGCCGCAAATACAGGCCGACTTAGCCAGGTGGCCCCGGCGCCGGCGCCGCCGCTCACGGCGCGGAGGAGGGCCCCGACGATGGGGACGATCGCCGAGGATGAGCCGTGTGAGTTCGGCGCATGCGCGCTGAGGCCGCCAGAGCTGAGGAGGCACGGCGCGGCGATGGTCGCCGGTGGGTTCGGCGCCCTCCGGGCGGGGACCAAGTCCTTCGAGCGGCGAGCGTGACGTACGCGTGCAATACGCGCGTAGCCACAGTGTACAAAACTTAGTTTGTAGGTCTAGACATCCGCAGACCGTAGATCCATTCCACCAGTTTTACCTCCGTTTTTTCTTGATTTTCTTTGCTGTGTAAACAGTTTGATAAGTAGTGAAAAACTGAAAATATATACTTTGTACGCGTTTGATATCGAACCCGACGGGCTCGTCTCATGCTAGCCGATCGATCACCGCTTACGTATAGCGGCGGCACGACCATTTCGAAATATACCTTTTCTTTGCTTGATATCGATTGCTTTTAGTCAAGTACACGAAGAAAGACTAGCTGATTTGCCTTCAGAACTCTCAACAATTAATCTTATCTGTTGGGTTAACTTTCGTTCGACGCTGAATACGGTGCACATTCGAAATATTTTAAAGTGCTCGATGTCATTTTCCATGATCATCCTACATATACTTAGGCTACTCACAGTGGGGAGTAACATAAGCATATGTTAGTAGTCAATGTAACTATCTTCATAATGGATAGTAACATATGTGTGATGTCATATTTATTACTGTAACATACTAATACTATGTTACAACAATCCTCTCTCTCCTATTAAATACAAGTCACATCATCTTCTTTTTTTACCTACGTCGCAGTTATGTTGCTAGCTATGTTACTCCTACCCATGGTTAGTCTTATCCATGATTGGCGCAACAACTTAAATTTCTCGATCACAAGATTACCTGTCAAGCTATCAGCATTTCAGTGAGCATAAGCTTTACACAATCACTCAGTGGATTAGTCATCGGGTTGGCCAAATGGCCATGCTCGCATCTGGGTTGAACCCGTACGTGGTCTAGTTCTTGTCGACCCATCGGATGGCATATGGTCTAGGTGAGGGATCGTAAAATTCATTGTCATTGTCTCGTTGAAGCCGAAGTAGCATAGGCTGTTTATCGGTGTCAAAGTTGCCAAAGTACATTCGATCTAATAACACAAAGTGCCCACGATCGGCACCATCTATGGAGGGATAAAATCATAAAGATTTCTAAACCTCACGAGTGTACTCGTGAGAGTGCTTCATTTTGTTTTTCGTAGAGATGTTTGTCAAACGTAGGGGAAACGATGGGTTCGTAGGCCCCTCGGTTACGTGTTTATATAGATGGGAAAACGCCCCCATCGTGGTTGTTACAGAGTTCGTATCGAGGTCGGTGTACTACACCGTACCTGATACGTATTACATCTAACACCCCCCCTAATCTTACGTATTACATCTAACACCCCCTTAATCTAAACCTACGGAGAGGTTGAGATTACGCTTAAACTCATTTAATCTAGTTTACAGACAAAGTATTATTGAAACCA
This sequence comes from Puccinellia tenuiflora, assembly GCA_012064385.1. Taxonomy (NCBI): domain Eukaryota; kingdom Viridiplantae; phylum Streptophyta; class Magnoliopsida; order Poales; family Poaceae; genus Puccinellia; species Puccinellia tenuiflora. The sequence continues at coordinate 320,733 of QRDG01000204.1, read as the reverse complement.
TCCGCTACTTGATCATTAGTGGATATGAATCTGATCTCAAGCTGTTTGTTCGCCACCCGCTCTCGAAAAAATGATAATCAATCTCAATGTGCTTTTATCCTGGCATGAAATACTGGATTTGTGGATAAATAGGTTGCTCCAAGATTGTCACGCCACAAACATGGTCGTTCTTGTAGGGCAACACCAAGTTCTCGTAGTAAAGCTTCAACCCATATCAATTCGGTAGTAGCATTAGCCAGAGCTTTGTATTCTGCTTCAGTGCTAGATCGTGACACAGTTGGTTGTTTGCGAGCACTCCAAGAAACTAGATTAGGGCCAAAAAATACCGCAAAATCTCCAGTAGAGCGACGATCATCAAGGCAGCCAGCCCAATCAGCATCAGAAAAAACACTGAGAAGTGTACATTGAACATACCGAAGAATGTGTTTTGCAGCTGTACAATGAGCAGTTGTCGGGAGCATGCAGATATTGACAAACTTTGTTTACAGAAAAAACAAGATCAGGACGAGTCAACGTCAAATATTGTAGAGCACCAACAATACTCCTATAATTTTTTATGTCCTTAGGTCCAAAAGGTGTGCCATCAGTTAATGTCAACTTGTCAGAAGTTGACAGTGGTGTAGGACAGGGCTTGCAATTTGCCAACCCAACCTTGGCAATGAGATCAACAGCATATTTTTGTTGCATCAAAACAAACCCAGAAGAACACTTTTTTACTTCCATGCCCAAGAAAAAAATGGAGATCACCCAAATCTTTAAGTGCAAAGTGTGTACCCAAATCTTTCAACAGCTTCGAAATAGCTTGATCAGAGGAACTTCATCAACATATATCAGAATAAATATGATGATACCTGACTTGTTATAGAGAAATAGTGAAGTATCAGCTATGGAGGGAACGAAGCCAATCTCATGAAGTTTAAGACTCAACCAGGAGTACCATGCACGAGGATCTTGCTTTAACCCATAGAGTGCTTTATCCAATTTGCAAAGATATTGTGGTGCTCGAGGATCCTCAAAACCAGGTGGTTGCTTCATATAAACTTCCTCTTTCAGAACACCATGTAAAAACACGTTCTTGACGTCTAGCTGGTGTAGACTCCATCCCCGTGATACAGATAGAGCCAAGACAATTCTGATAGTAGCTATTTTGACAACAGGACTAAAAGTATCTTCGTAATCAATACCATAGCGTTGTTTGAAACCTTTGGCAACAAGTCGGGCTTTATACCTGTCAATAGTACCATCAGCATGTTCTTTATGCGATAAACCCACTTGCAATCAATCACATTTTTATTTGAACTGTGAGGAACAAGATGTCAAGTTTTGTTTTGCATAAGAGCGTCATATTCCTCCTCCATAGCTTGCTTCCACTTTGTGTGACCAAGAGCCTCTTTAATATTCCGTGGTTCACCTGTAGAAGTAAGCAGCCCATAGCGAACAATACCATCAGTATATACTCGGGGCTGACGGATACCTTTTTGGAGCCTAGTACGAGGTTCAGGTACAGGAGGAGGTGCAGGGGCAGTTGGCGCAGAAGATCCGGTGGTGTCAGGCGAAGCATGCATGTGAGTTGTTGCAGGTGATCTGGTGGAGGGAATCTGTGTGGACTCAGCCACAGAGGATCCAGAACTGCTGGAACCGCAAAACATCTGAGTGGAGCGTGCCGGGGGAAGCTGTCGGCTGGGTGGTGTGCCGCTGCGCGCGCGAGGAAGATTCCACACTAGCGTAACGTGACGCGGCGACAGGTGAGGGAGTTGACTGTTCCTGCTCCATCGCGTGATCCGAGATGGATTGTGTCTGAGAATCGCCACCGGGATTGGTGTCCTGCACAGAATCTTTAGTATTTGCTGTAGAATCACTGGTTTGACTATTTTGGTCACCGTTTTCACTGCCAGCCTCCAAATTTTCATCAGATTGTATGGCTGCAACCTGCACAGGATCAGTAATAGGTACGACATGCATATGATCATTAGTTTGCACACCCTCATTAGGAGAATCCATGGTGGATGATGTAGGAGGAAGAAGGAGGATTTCTTCGCGAAAACGAGAACTGACATTAGGATGTAAAGTGAAGAAGGGAAACACTTTTTCGTCAAAGACCACATCGCGTGAGACATAAACACGTCCAGTGGACGTATCAAGACATTTGACTCCTTTATGGCGAGGACTATAGCCAAGAAAAACACACTGTTTGGATCGAAAAGCAAGCTTGCGTTTGTTGTAGGGACGAAGATTGGGCCAACAAGCACAACTAAAAATTCTGAGAGAATCATAATTTGGCTTAGTTTGAAGAAGTTTTTCCGTGGGAGTCTCAAAATTGAGTATTTTGGTGGGAAGCAAGTTAATGAGAAAAGTGGCGGTAAGGAAAGATTCATCCCAAAATTTTAAGGGCATAGAGGCATTAGCAAGCAAAGCAAGGCCAACTTCAACAATGTGACGATGTTTTCGTTCAGCAGAGCCGTTTTGTTGATGAGCATGTGGACAAGATACATGACGTGTAATACCAACTTTCTGAAAGAATGCATTGAGCTTTTCATGTTCACCACCCCAATCAGTTTGCATGGTTATAATTTTGTGACTGAATTTTCGTTCAACAAGTTGCTGGAAATTAAGAAAGGCTTGATAAACATCAGAACGCTTCTTGAGCAAATAGATCCAAGTAAATTTACTATAATCATCGATGAAGCTTACATAATACTCATGCTTGCCAACAAAGACAGGAACTGGACCCCAAACATCAAAAAAGATTTGTTCCAAAGGAACAGTGGACACACTAGTGGAAATAGGATAGGGTAGATGATGACCCTTGGCTTGTTGGCAGGGATCACATATGTAAGTATTTATTTCAGGCGAGAATGAAAGCTTGTTTTTCCTAAGAACTTGTTGAACAATAAACAAAGACGGATGTCCTAGACGATGATGCCATGTGGATGAAGAGGGCTTGGTGGTGATGAAGGCTTGCTTGGAAGGTCCCGTGAAATCAGGAACAAGAGGATATAGGCCACCATGACAGGGACCTCTAAACATGATGTTCTTCATGGCCTGGTCCTTAATCAAGAAGAAAAACGGGTGAATCTCAATAAAGGCATTATTGTGAAGGGTAATTTTATGAGCGGATAGAAAAAATTTGGAGGTACTAGGAACATGTAATATGTTATTGAGACGAAGAGAATTATGAGGAGTGGTGTGCAAAACTGAATGACCAACATGTTTAATTATCATACCTTTACCACTGGTATTATGAACTTGATCATGTCCCTTGTAAGATTCTTGTGTATCCATCTTGTGCAATTAAATCTGATGTAATGTGGTGTGTCACACCCGTGTCCATGTACCAGTTGGTGTCTACTCCATAAGCTCCTCTTCCTCCTTGGTGCGAGTCATCATCATTACCTCCATCAGCATAGCGCCACCAGCACTCATTGGCAGGGTGACCAAATTTCTTGCAGATCTGAGAAGTGACGTCCTGATGTGGTGACGGGATGCGGCCACGACCACGCGCTCCGCCACGAGCAGGTGGACGTCCGCGACCAAAATTATGACGATCATAGTCCTGTCCGCGATGATCATAGTACTGGCCACGTCGATCATAGTCCTGTCCACGACGCTCAAAGTTCCGACGATCATAATTTGGACCACGGCGATCATAGTCACCATGGCGATCATATTCCTGACCGCGCTAGGGGAGATCTTGCTGTTTTCCTTGGCGAGAAGCTGTGTTTGCAGATGAGGAGAACATGTCCGTCTATTATCCAGATTCAGCTAACATCTTTTGATGATACTCAAACACAGTCAATTGGGAACACAGGTCATTGAGCGAGGTACTGATACGTGTCAAATGAATCCATAAATTTTTATTGATCCATGCTAGTTTTGTGATGTTGTCACATGTTTTTATTATCATATTAATCATTTTTATGCATTTTGTTGGACTAACCTATTGACAAGATGCCTAGTGCCAGTTTCCTGTTTTTGCTGTTTTTGTATTTCAGAAAGTCTACCACAGGAAATATCATCGGATTGCGCTGAAAATTAACGGAGATTTTTTATGCGCTGGAAGGAACCAGAGGACCAAAGGGCAGCCTAGGAGCCACCCAGGGGGCACAGGCGGGTGGTGGCCGCGGCTCCCCTAGGACCCGTGGGTGGGGCCCGCCCCTGCCCTCTGGGCACCGCCTCGGCCCCCTCTGACGCCTATAAATTCCCTTTAACCCTAAAAACGACGGGGCAGCCATTATCTTCCAGAGAAGTCATCCCGACGTGCCGTCATCTCAAACCCTAGTTCGGGGGTGATTCTGAAGCAGATCCCGGCACTCTGTCGGAGGGGAGATCGATCCCGGAGGGCTCTTCATCGCCATGCCTTCCTCTGGGATGATTTGTGAGTAGTCCCACCTTGGACCATGGGTCCATGGCAGTAGCTAGATGGTAGTCTCTCTCTCTTGTGCTTCATGTCTTATGATCTTGTGAGCTGCCTAACATGATGAAGATCGATTATTCTAATGCTATGTGATGTGTTTGCTGGGATCCGATGGATTATGATCAGATTGTGCATGATTCTTATATGTTGATTTATGTTCTTGCATGCTCTCCAATGTGCGTAGTTACTTTTGCCAAGTGATTGTGTGTATCTCCAAGAGAGAGTATTTATGCTAGATAGTGGGTTCATGCCCCCTTTTGTTTCTGGGCATGAGTGATAGAAACCTCTAAGGGCGAGGGTGTGCTGTTGCTACTAAGGGTAAAACAGCGGTGTTAATGTCTCTTTTGATATTAGTATTGCTTACTTCATGCGCTTTACTTAATGCAAATGTCTGTTGGTTGTAACTTAATACCGATGGGTGACAGGCTGGATAGCGATCCCACGGTGGACTTTTTAGACAAAGATGCAGTTGGACTCAACGGTCTTTGTTCATTGTCGTGATGTGATACGTCTCAATCGTATCTATAATTTTTGAGTGATCCATGCTAGTTTTGTGATGTTGTCACATGTTTTTAATATCATATTACATCATTTTTATGCATTTTGTCGGACTAACCTATTGACAAGATGCCCAGTGCCAGTTCCCTGTTTTTGTGCTGAAATTGTTGCAGAAATTTACTTCTGGAAATATTCTCGGAATTGGACGAAAATTTACGGACATTTTTTATTGAAGAAATGAGGAAGGAAGCCAGAAGGGCGACTCCAGGGGACCCACACAGGCCAGGGGCGGCCCCCTGCCGCGGCCTAGGGCCCACCCACAGGTGGGACCCACCCCTGCCCTGTGGGGCACCCCTCAGCCGCCTCCGATGCCTATAAAATCATCCTCGACCTAAAAACCCTAACCCCCGAAGGATTTTCCCAAATACGCAACAGAGCTCCGCCGCCATCGCTGACAAGTTTTGGGGGTCAGATTGATCCTGTTCCGGCACCCTGCCGGAGGGGGGATCGACCGCCGAAGACATCTCCATCGACACCGCTGCTTCCCGCGATGAGGAGGGAGTAGTCCCTCACCGGGGCTGAGGCTTATACAAGTAGCTATGTGGTTATCTCTCTCTCCTATGATGTGATATTCGTTGTGATCATGAGCTTTGTTAGTGTAGTTGAATACATGATGTTTCCCTATTTGTAATGGATATGATGTTGCTCAAGTGGTGTTATTTAGTACAATTTCCGGAGCCACCGTTGTGATCATGGTACCTCGGTGACAGGATGGGTGCCGTGTGTGACTCTATAGATAATAGATTGGAAGGATCTTCATCATGAGTTTGTTCTTTATTATTGTTGGATTGAATAGATCATGAGGTTTCTTGATGCTTGTGTTATTGAAGAAAGAGACTATTCAAGAAATATGTTGTGGTGTTTGTTAGTACTATCTTTGGATGCGGATAGTGACAGCATGAAGTGTCCATAGATGTGGAATACGAACTTTAAGGTGTGCTTTTCGTAGCCCTACGCAATTCTCAACCTATTTGATCCACAAAAGAATTATCTCCGAGTAACGTCCACCATGCATGTATTTTTGTGGGAACTATCATGTGTTTAATTATGTTAATGATGTTGAGAGTAGTCACTAGTGAAAGTATGATGCCTAGGCCTTGTTTCCAAGCATTGATACACCGTTTTTAATCCACCTATAAGCGTTTTCCTACTAGTGTAAGCTTGGGGATGGCTTGGGCATCCCCTCTTCTTCATCGACTATCATGAGGTCGTTTTCGTTGAACTAAGTTTTCATCACTTTACATATTATGTGATATTCTTGGAGCGTCATTTTATTTTGCCTTTAGTTTAGTTTTGTTTGTTTGCTGGTCATATTCATGTTGGATCCTATCCATCTTGTGTGGGAGAGAGACATGTTCCATTTTTTCATTTGAATACTCCTTTGCTTCGCTTATATCTTGTTGAGTATTCTTAGCTACTGTTTGTTTGCTAGTAAGCTCTCGCTTTTAGCTTTTATCTTGTTTAGAGCTGCTAGTAGTTGTTGTTAAACTCTCATGTTCTTCACTTATATTTGTTAGAGAGTTGTTTTGGTTGCTTGGTTGATTTGTTAGAATGATAAAATGCTATGCATGTGATATTGGAATGAAACGAAAGCCTGCATAGTATTGTAGATCATTGTGTGGATAATTGATACTTCTCGTTTGTTTTGAGATATTAAGATGAATGCTTAAATTTGTTGGTTATTTGAGTGGAATTGATTAGTAAAGAAATACTGTTAAAAACTTGAAACTGTGTGGTGTTTCGTAGTTGTTAATTCATTAAGCTAATCTTTCCTTCAAAAGAATTGTCTGGTCAACATTGGAGACGATCTGGAGCTTTTATGGTTATGATTGATAAATGTCTTATGCTACTCTGTTACCGGTTAATTTTAGATGTTTTCTTGAAATACCTTCTTTGCTAAGCCCAAAAATTCGTACTGAGTGTATGGTTCACTCGTGCATCCAAATCCCAAAGCCAAACTATCTTGCCAGCTGAGTCCACCATATCTACCTATGCATGGTATTTTCTGCCATTCCAAGTAAATTTGTCATGTGCTATCTTTAAAAATTCAAAATACTCCTTTTTGTGCCTCTGTTTTTAAACTCATGAGGGAGCAGTAGAGAGCTAGATATAACTTGTGACGAGCAAGGTCTTTTCCCCCCTTTCACCCGGTGTCGATGGATTACTTCTTCACTTGAATCAACCCGAGTGCAGCTTAAGAAAAATATAAATATAACTCACCATTCTCCTCCGCGCAATGCAAATCTGAGAAATCAGCTCAAACATTGGACAGTGGTGAAACCAAGGAGAAAGAAGAGCGTACTCGCTCCTCTAAAAACCAGCTGCTCTCACAAGTCTAAAAGCCTTGCTTGTTATGGGAGACCGGATAGCTTCTCTGTTGTGAAGTCGTTGACGAAAGCATGCATATCTCAAAATTGTCATGTTAAACATGAATCTTTATATTGACTTTACCGTTGGAACTTGAAGCTTTTGCTAAAAACTTGCATCTTCTTTGTTTTGATTCTCAAACACTTTTGTCATGGAATTGTTAACTTTGAGAATTAATCAAATATGTGGATCACATTGCTTTCATGACTTTAACGTACTATTTATGAAAGGTTTTGCTTGAATGATTCAACTTGGTTATTCATTGCTTTCTTGCTATCAACTATAGACAATTGTTTTGTATCACTTCATTCATATCCTATGCTTTACATTACTATATTGATCATGTTTGTGTTGGTTGCATGTCTTATCAAAAATTATTTTGTTATTACTTATCTACTCGAGGACGAGTAGGAGTTAAGCTTGGGGATGCTGATGCGTCTCAAACGTATCTATAATTTTTGAGTGATCCATGCTAGTTTTGTGATGTTGTCACATGTTTTTAATATCATATTACATCATTTTTATGCATTTTGTCAGACTAACCTATTGACAAGATGCCCAGTGCCAGTTCCCTGTTTTTGTGCTGAAATTGTTGCAGAAAGTTACTTCTGGAAATATTCTCGGAATTGGACGAAAATTTACGGAGATTTTTTATTGAAGAAATGAGGAAGGGAGCCAGAAGGGCGACTCCAGGGGACCCACACAGGCCAGGGGCGGCCCCCTGCCGCGGCCTAGGGCCCACCTACAGGTGGGACCCGCCCCTGCCCTGCGGGGCACCCATCGGCCGCCTCCGACGCCTATAAAATCATCCTCGACCTAAAAACCCTAACCCCCGAAGGATTTTCCCAAATACGCAACAGAGCTCCGCCGCCATCGTCGACAAGTTTCGGGGGTCAGATTGATCCTGTTCCGGCACCCTGCCGGAGGGGGGATCGACCGCCGAAGACATCTCCATCGACACCGCTGCTTCCCGCGATGAGGAGGGAGTAGTCCCTCACCGGGGCTGAGGCTTATACAAGTAGCTATGTGGTTATCTCTCTCTCCTATGATGTGATATTCGTTGTGATCATGAGCTTTGTTAGTGTAGTTGAATACATGATGTTTCCCTATTTGTAATGGATATGATGTTGCTCAAGTGGTGTTATTTAGTACAATTTCCGGAGCCACCGTTGTGATCATGGTACCTCGGTGACAGGATGGGTGCCGTGTGTGACTCTATAGATAATAGATTGGAAGGATCTTCATCATGAGTTTGTTCTTTATTATTGTTGGATTGAATAGATCATGAGGTTTCTTGATGCTTGTGTTATTGAAGAAAGAGACTATTAAGAAATATGTTGTGGTGTTTGTTAGTACTATCTTTGGATGCGGATAGTGACAGCATGAAGTGTCCATAGATGTGGAATACGAACTTTAAGGTGTGCTTTTCGTAGCCCTACGCAATTCTCAACCTATTTGATCCACAAAAGAATTATCTCCGAGTAACGTCCACCATGCATGTATTTTTGTGGTAACTATCATGTGTTTAATTGTGTTAATGATGTTGAGAGTAGTCACTAGTGAAAGTATGATGCCTAGGCCTTGTTTCCAAGCATTGATACACTGTTTTTAGTCACTTTTGTCACTTGTTTGCTTGCTGCCATTTTTATTACAGAATTACAAAATCACCTTTTACCATCCATATCACTTGCATTTTACCATCTCTTCGCCGAACTAGTGCACCTATACAACTGACAATTGTATTAGGTGTGTTGGGGACACAAGAGACTTCTTGTATCTTAATTGCAGGGTTGCTTGAGAGGGATATCTTTGACCTCTACCTCCCGTGGATTCGATAAACCTTGGGTTACTCACTTAAGGGAAATTTGCCGCTGTCCTACAAACCTCTGCGCTTGGAGGCCCAACAAGTCTACATGAATAGAAGCGTGTAGTAGACATCATGATGCCTACTTAAATATTATCATGTTCTCTTTGTTATAGCTAGATTAAGTTTGTGTTATAATCTTATCAATTGCCCAGCTGTAATTTGTTTACCCATCATATGATTGTTCTATTTACTTGAGAGACTCCACTAGTGAACCCATGGCCCCCGGTCAATCTTTTTACATTGATTGCAACCTATTCATCACTTTTCTCATTACTCCACTGGTCTATTTTCATATTTCATCTATTTCACTATACAATTAACCGCTTTGTTTTCTGCGAGACCGGAAAGATTGACAACCTTTCCGCCGTTGGGGGCGACCATAATCCTGTTCCTGGTCCTATCTAATGCAAGTTGTTTTCCTTCAAAAAAAATCGTCCATGGGCCGTGAGTGTCATAGCATTAACAGCATTAAACCGTTTGCTTGAAAATTCAATCAACGGCACATCCATGCACTAGCCGAAACGTTACAAACTTATTTTATCCACCATAATATTGCATGCGATTCAAATGTCGTTTTTGTTCGAGACATAGAATATCCTATGAATGCATGTTATTCCCCGAGCCAATCACATGTATCCCCACCTATGAACCTTAGAGTTGATGTGTTGGCCGGAGATAAGAATATAATTTTGGTATTTATATGCTTAGCCATGCTTAGTCAAAATGCTAGCAATGTCCGTTGTTAAATTCCATAATTGTTGATGTTGAATGGAATGGTTCGGACATGGTGGATATGTGGGGTGCTTAAATTAAAATGCTAAGACGAAAACTGCTGCTTGCTACATCTCCGCCTTCGCTTGGGGCACCACCCAACTCTTCATCAGTAGCAATCAAGCTCTTTTCTGGCGCCGTTGCCGGGGATCTTGGAGCTACAGAAAGGGGAGTCTCATACTCTCAATCACTTTACTTTGTTTTTGTCTTGCTTGTTTTATTTCTCGTTAGCTTATTTTTCTTGTTGCAAAATTTTAAAACCCAAAAAAATTTAGTGTAGTCTTTATTCCTGTCTTGTTATTTTATCTTATCATTATGTCTAGTTCTTGTCCTCCTGTTGAGACACCCGAGTCAGAAGTCCTCACCTTCAAACAAAGAGGTGGGGAGAGTTTGAAAGATGCTTGGTATAGGATTAATAATGCTCGTCATAGATCCACCAAAAAGCCTTTGGCCACTATTCTCCTTAGAAATTTTTATGTTGGCATTACAAGTTGGTATAGGTATGTCCTAGACACTATCACAGGTGGAAACTTCCTAGGTATTAACGCTTTGGAAGATTTTAATGTTATAGAGGGTCTTGTAGGTATTCCACCAACTAATGATGGCAAAATTGAAATCACTTTGGAACATGTTATGCAAAGGTTAGAAGTTATAGAAGATAATGTACCAAGTGTGGACATGATAAGGGAAATATATAATGGAATTCTTGATGGTATTAATAATCTTGATGGGTGTGTAAAAGATATTGCTAAAAGTATTAAGTCCCTTGAACCTACAAAAGCTAGTGATCAAACTATAAGAATTGATAAATTGGAGGAAGTAATTGATACCTTGGGAACCACCTTTTCTTCACTCAAACCTAAAAAGAAAGTGGTTCCGGCTTCTAAAGTGCCTAAATTCATATTTGTGCCAAGGAATACTACTAAAGTTAATATATCGTCTGCAGGAAAAGAGGAGTTGAGGATGGTAAAGGAAGCTCCAATTTTCAAGGATTCAAGGGGCAGAGCCCCCGTGGGTAAAACTACCTTTACCCCACCAATTGTTGCTACCAATAGTATTGCTGGAGGTCCTTTTCCAAGTTCCACAATTCATGAACTTGATAAGAATGATGATGCACTCGATTTTGAAAAAACTTGATATTTGGCATAGCGCCTAGCTAAAGGCGTTAAAGAAAAGCGCTTGTTGGGAGGCAACTCATCTTTTACTTTCAGTTTGCTTTTTTACTTTTCTTGAGTCTTGAAGTTGTTGCTTCTGTAGCAACTTCATTGTATCTTTTTCTTTTGGTTTTTTGTGCCAAGTTTAGCCTCTAATGCATTGAAAGTGCGAGGTGTTGTTTTGCTGTCCAGAAACAGATTTCTGTCCTTCACTGTTTGAAAATCCAAAAAATCTCTAAATTTTATATTTTTCTGACATTTTTAGACAGAAAGCCTGATAATTTTATAAATCTTTTGTTAGTTTTGAGTTTTCTTATTTGAGCTACAGAAATGCCTCGAAAATTCAATCTTTACAGACTGTTCAAATTTTGACAGATTCTGCTTTTATTTTGTATTCGTCTCTTTACTATCATCAAATGTGATACTCTTGGGGTGGAGTGCCACATTGAGGCTTATTGAACAGTAGCTAATGCCTAATAAAGTTGTTCGCAATTTTTCTTGGGTTTAACACATGTGCATTTTTAATTTATGAGCACTAACCCTCTAATCAGTTTATGAGAAATTTTGTATAAAGTGAGTTTTTAAGTTTCAAATGAGAGGATAATGAAGAAATTGAAGATGGATAAGAGCTCAAGCTTGGGGATGCCCCCATGGCACCCCATCTGAATATCAAGAACCATCAAGCGTCAAAGCTTGGGGATGCCCAAGGCATCCCCCCTTCTTCATCGACTATCATGAGGTCGTCTTCGTTAAACTATGTTTTTATCACTTTACATATTATGTGCTATGCTTGGAGCGTCTTTTTTATTTTCAGTTTTGTTTGTTTGTTTGCTGGTCATATGCTTGTTGGATCCTTGCTTTGTTTGTGTGGGAGAGAAACACGCTCCGCTTTTTCGTTTGAATACTCCTGTGCTTCACTTATATTTTGTTGAGTATTCTTAGCTACTGTTTGTTTGCTAGTAAGCTCTCGATTTTAGCTTTTATCTTATTTAGAGATGCTAGTAGTAGTTGTTAAACTCTCTTGTTCTTCACTTATATTTGTTGGAGAGTTGTTATTGATAAATTCCTTGAATTGTCAAAGTGACAAAATGCTATTCATGTGATAGTGGAATGAAACGAAAGCCTGCATAGTATTGTAGATCATTGTGTGAATACTTGATACTTCTCATTTGTTTTGAGATATTAAGATGAATGCTTAAACTTGCTGGTTATTTGAGTGGAATTGATTAGTAAAGAAATACTGTTAAAAGCTTGAAACTGTGTGGTGTTTCGTAGTTGTTTATTCATTAAGCTAATCTTTCCATCAAAAGAATTGTTTGGTCAACAAGGGAGACGGTGTGGAGCTTTTATGGTTATGATTGACTTATGTCTTATGTTACTCTGTTACCGGTTAATGTTAGATGTTTGCTTCAAATATCTTCTTTGCTAAGCCCAAAAATTCGTACTGAGTGTATGGTTCACTCGTGCATCCAAATCCCAAAGCCAAACTATCTTGCCAGCTAAGTACACCATATCTACCTATGCATGGTATTTCTTGCCATTCCAAATAAATTTGTCATGTGCTATCTTTAAATATTCAAAATACTCTCTTTTTGTGCCTCTGTTTTTAAACTCATGAGGGAGCAGTGGAGAGCTAGATATAACTCATGACGAGCAAGGTCATTTCCCCCCTGTCACCCGGTGTCGATGGATTACGTCTTCACTTGAATCAACCCGAGAGCAGCTTAAGCAAAAATATAAATATAACTCACCATTCTCCTCCGCGCAATGAAAATCTGAGAAATCAGCTCTAAACATTGGACAGTGGTGAAACCAAGGAGAAAGAGGAGCGTACTCGCTCCTCTAAAAACCAGCTGCTCTCACAAGTCTAAAAGCCTTGCTTGTTATGGGGGAGTAGATAGCTTCTCTGTTGTGAAGTCGTTGACGAAAGCATGCATGTCTCAAAATTGTTTTACTTCTGTTTCATAAAAATAAAAAGCTCTAGCACATGACTAATCCCTGCTTCCCTCTGCGAAGGGTCTTTCTTTTACTTTTAATGTTGAGTCAGTTTTCCTCTTCCTTCTATCTCCACCAAAGCAAACATCTAGCATTGAACCTGGGTATCATTGATCATATTGCATCGTCAGATTAAACATGAATCTTTATATTGACTTTACCGTTGAAAGTTGAAGCTTTTTGCTAAAACTTACATCTTCTTTGTTTTGATTCTCAAACACATTTTGTTATGGAACTATTACCTTTGTGAATTAATCAAATATGTGGATCACATTGCTTTCATGTCTTTAACGTACTATTTATGAAAGGTTTTGCTTGAATGATTCAACTTGGTTATTCATTGCTTTCTTGCTATCAACTATAGACAATTGTTTTGTATCACTTCATTCACATCCTATGCTTTACATTACTATCTTGATCACGATTGTGTTGGTTGCATGTCTCATCAAAAATTATTTTGTTATCACTTACCTACTCGAGGACGAGTAGGAGTTAAGCTTGGGGATGCTGATACGTGTCAAACGTATCTATAATTTTTGATTGATCCATGCTAGTTTTGTGATGTTGTCACATGTTTTTATTATCATATTAATCATTTTTATGCATTTTGTTGGACTAACCTATTGACAACATGCCTAGTGCCAGTTTCCTGTTTTTGTTGTTTTTGTATTTCAGAAAGTCCACCACAGGAAATATCGTCGGATTGCGCTGAAAATTTACGGAGATTTTTTATGCGACGGAAGGAACCAGAGGACCAAAGGGCAGCCTGGGGGCCACCCAGGGGCCATAGGCGGGTGGCGGCCGCGGCCCCCCTAGTACCCGTGGGTGGGGCCCGCCCCTGCCCTCTGGACACCGCCTCGGCCCCCTCCAACGCCTATAAATTCCCTTTAACCCTAAAAATGACGGGGCGACCATTATTTTCCAGAGAAGTCATCCCGACGCACCGTCATCTCAAACTCTAGTTCGCGGGGGTGATTCTGAAGCAGATCCCGGCACTCTGCCGGAGGGGAGATCGATCCCGGAGGGCTCTTCATCGCCATGCTTTACTCCGGGATGATTTGTGAGTAGTCCCACCTTGGACCATGGGTCCATGGCAGTAGCTAGATGGTAGTCTCTCTCTCTTGTGCTTCATGTCTTATGATCTTGTGAGCTGCCTAACATGATCAAGATCGATTATTGTAATGCTATGTGATGTGTTTGCTGGGATCCGATGGATTATAAGTTATGATCAGATTGTGCATGATTCTTATATGTTGATTTATGTTCTTGCATGCTCTCCGATGTGCGTAGTTACTTTGGCCAAGTGATTGTGTGTATCTCCAAGAGAGGGTATTTATGCTAGATAGTGGGTTCATGCCCCCTTTTGTTCCTGGGCACGAGTGACAGAAACGTCTAAGGGCGAGGGTGTGCTGTTGCTACTAAGGGTAAAACAGCGGTGTTAATGTCTCTTTTGATATTAGTATTGCTTACTTCATGCGCTTTACTTAATGCAAATGTCTGTTGCTTGCAACTTAATACCGATGGGTGACAGGCTGGATAGCGATCCCACGGTGGACTTTTTAGACAAAGATGCAGTTGGACTCAACGGTCTTTGTTCATTGTCGTGATGCCTACTTAAATATTATCATGTTCTCTTTGTCATAGCTAGATTAAGTTTGTGTTATAATCTTGTCAATTGCCCAGCTGTAATTTGTTTACCCATCATATGATTGTTCTATTTACTTGAGAGACTCCACTAGTGAACCCATGGCCCCCGGTCCATCTTTTTACATTGATTGCAACCTTTATTCATCAGTTTTCATCATCATTACTCCACTGGTCCATTTTCATATTTCATCTATTTCACTATACAATTAACCGCTTTGTTTTCTGCGAGACCGGAAAGATTGACAACCTATCCGCCATTGGGGGCGAAGTATTTTGGTTGAGTGTGTGCAGGTCCATGTCTGTTGAAGATTAAGCGCCAAAGATCTTCAACATTCACTTTGTTGTTGATTTCAAGGTCCTACTGGTTCGATAAACCTCGGTTCGTTATCGAGGGAAAACTGCGGCTTGCTACATCTCCGCCTTCGCTTGGGGCACCACCCAACTCTTCATCAGTAGCAATCAGGTACTCGACATGACATTGACAGAGACTACAAGAGAGTTATAGTCACCATCACGACCGTTTAGTATATACTCCTTTAACTCATCATCACCAATCCTTTTCCTGCAGATGCTAGCTCGGACGCAAAGCCCTTCATCTTGGCAACAAAATTTTCAGCAGACATATTACCTTTTCTTGGTGTTTGTCAGGGCACCCCGCAACATATTGACTCGGGCTTTAGACTGTGATGAATACATCGCAATAAGGGCAGACCATACCTCTGATGCGTGTTCCAGATCAAAGACCTGAGCAAGAACAACAGGTGCAATGGAATTGAACATGAATCCAAGAACTGCTTCATCATGTGTGTGCCAGATAGAGTATGCAGGATTTGGCACGGTTGTAGGTTCCTTTTCCTTGCCGGTGCCTTCAATGGTGTTCTCAGGTGGCTTGCCGGAGCCGTCGAGCAGCCCCATGACTTCAGTGCCACGAAGGGAGGGCAGAATCTGCGCTTTCCAGAGGAGGTAGTTCTCACGGGTTAGTTTCTCCGTGGGCGGCGCGCCAAGGGCAGCCGCAAGAGACACCGCCGAAGAGGAGGTCGCCATTGTTGGTGCTTCGATCTGACAAGGTAGATCGGCGGGATGTTGGGTGCTACGTTTGTCAACGGAGATCGGTTGGGTTCCTTTGGATGCTTCGATCAATGGATCGGGAGGTGTTTTGTTTTNACGGGAGGCACCTTTATGTCCACAACATTAGCTGTAGCAACTAAACTCTTGGATGAGATGATGACAAATTATTCACAATGGCATACCGAAAGAGCTCCAAGTGGTAAGAAGGTAAATTCTGTCGAGGAAATTTACTCTTTGAGTGATAAGGTTGATATGATTATGTGAATGCTTGCTACCAATCAGTCCCCTATTAATCCTAATAATGTCCCACTTGCTTCATTAATTTCCCAAGAAAAGGATCAAGTTGATGTTAATTTTCTTAATAGAAGTAACTTCAACAATAATGCTTATCAAAATAATTTTGGTAGTAACAACTATAAGCCTTATCCTCCCAATAATAACAACTCTTATGGCAATTTCTATGGTAATTCTTATAATCCTAATAAGAATGTGTCCTATGATCTTGAAAATGTTTTAAAAGAATTTATCACTTCGCAAAAAGCTTTCAACAAAACTGTCGAAGAGAAACTTGAAAAACTGGATAGACTTGTCTCTAAAGTAGAAGATCTTGCTCATGATGTTGAAATTTTAAAAATTAGAACCACTCCTCTTCAAGACAAGCCTACTGAATCTTTAAATGCTATTTCTATTCAAATTAATGAGAATGAAAGGATGACGGCTCGCTTGAAAGCTAGATGGGCTATAGAGAAAGAAGAAGCTAGAATTGCTGAAATAAATAGGAAAACTGTTAAAGTTTATACTATCCAAACTACTAATGCGGAACCTCCTAGCCTGTTTAAAGATAATTAAATTGATTTTTATAATTGCAATCTTACTGAAGTCATAAAGTTCCTACAAAAACTTGCTAAGTCACCGGATGCTAGTAAATTAAATATTGACTTCACCAAACATATTACCGATGCTCTTATCAAGGCTAGGGAAGAAAAGCTTAAGCTAGAAACTTCTATTCCTAGAAAATTAGAAGATGGATGGGAACCCACTATTAAGATGAGAATAAATGACTTTTATTGCAATGCTTTGTGTGATCTTGGTGCTAGTGTTTCTGTTATGCCTAAAAGTTTCTACGATATGCTCAATTTAAATCCTTTGGAAGAGTGCTATTTAAATGTGCATCTTGCTGACTCTTCTAAAAAGAAACCTTTTGGTAGTTGATGATGTCCTTATTGTTGTTAATTATAACTATGTTCCTGTTGATTTTATTGTTATGGGCATTGAGTGTAATGCTTCTTGTCCTATTATTTTGGGGAGACCATTTTTGAGAACCGTTGGTGCTATTATTGATATGAAAGAGGGAAATATAAGATTTCAGTTTCCCCTTGAAAGAGGGATGGAACACTTCCCTAGAAAGAGAAAAAAGCTTCCTTTTGATTCAATCATAAGGTCAAGCTATGCTCTTGATGTTGCAAAGGCCTCCGAAAAAACTTGATATTTGGCATTGCGCCTAGCGAAAAGACGTTAAAGAAAAACGCTTGTTGGGAGGCAACCCATCTTTTACTTTTAGTTTGATTTTTTACTTTCCTTGAGTCTTGAAGTTTTTGCCTATGTAGCAACCTCATTTTATCTTTTTCTTTTGGTTTTTTGTGCAAAGTTTAGCCTCTAATGCATTGAAAGTGCGAGGTGTTGTTTTGCTGTCCAGAAACAGATTTCTGTCCTTCACTGTTCGAAAATACAAACAATCTCTGAATTTTATCTTTTTCTTAAATTTTTAGACAGCAAGCCTGATACTTTTATGTATCTTTCGTTAGTTTTGAGTTTTCTGATTTGAGCTACAGAAGTGCCTCGAAAAATTCGATCTTTTAAGACTGTTCAGATTTTGACAGATTCTGCTTATATTTTGTATTCGTCTCTTTACTATCATCAAATGTGATACTCTTGGGGTGGAGTGCCACATTGAGGCTTAGTGAACTGTAGCTAATGCCTAATAAAGTTGTTTGCAATTTGTCTTGAGTTGAACACATGTGCATTTTTAATTTATGAGCACTAACCCTCTAATCAATTTATAAGAAGTTTTGTGTGAAGAGAGTTTTTAAGTTCCAAAGGAGAGGATAATGAAGGAATTGAAGATGGATCAGAGCTCAAGCTTGGGGATGCCCCCATGGCACCCTCTCTAAATATCAAGAACCATCAAGCATCAAAACTTGGGGATGCCCAAGTTATCCCCCCTTCTTCATCGACTATCATGAGGTCGTCTTCGTTGAACTATGTTTTTATCACTTTATATATTATGTGCTATGCTTGGAGCGTCTTTTTATTTTCAGTTTTGTTTGTTTGTTTGCTGGTCATATGCTTGTTGGATCCTTGCTTTGTTCGTGTGGGAAAGAGACACGCTCCGCTTTTTCGTTTAAATACTCCTGTGCTTCGCTTATATTTTGTTGAGTATTCTTAGCTACTGTTGTTTGCTAGTAAGCTCTCGCTTTTAGCTTTTATCTTATTTAGAGCTGCTAGTAGTTGTTGTTAAACTCTCTTGTTCTTCACTTATATTTGTTGGAGAGTTGTAATTGATAAATTCCTTGAATTGTCAAAGTGACAAATTGCTATTCATGTGATAGTGGAATGAAACGAAAGCCTGCATAGTATTGTAGATCATGATGTGGATACTTGATACTTCTCATTTGTTTTGAGATATTAAGATGAATGCTTAAACTTGCTGGTTATTTGAGTGGAATTGATTAGTAAAGAAATACTGTTAAAAGCTTGAAATTGTGTGGTGTTTCGTAGTTGTTAATTCATTAAGCTAATCTTTCCATCAAAAGAATTGTTTGGTCAACAAGGGAGACGGTGTGGAGTTTTTATGGTTATGATTGACTAATGTCTTATGTTACTCTGTTACCGGTTAATGTAAGATGTTTGCTTCAAATACCTTCTTTTCTAAGCCCAAAAATTCGTACTGAGTGTATGGTTCACTCGTGCATCCAAATCCCAAAGGAAAACTATATTGCCAGCTGAGTCCACCATATCTACCTATGCATGGTATTTCTTGCCATTCCAAGTATATTTGTCATGTGCAATCTTTAAAAATTCAAAATACTCTCTTTTTGTGCCTATGTTTTTAAGCTCATGAGGGAGCAGTGGAGAGCTAGATATAACTCGTGACGAGCAAGGTCATTTCCCCCCTTTCACCCGGTGTCGATGGATTACGTCTTCACTTGAATCAACCCGAGAGCAGCTTAAGCAAAAATATAAATATAACTAACAATTCTCCTCCGCGCAATGAAAATCTGAGAAATTAGCTCTAAATATTCGGAAGTGGTGAAACTAAGGAGAAAGAGGAGCGTACTCGCTCCTCTAAAAACCAGCTGCTCTCACAAGTCTAAAAGCCTTGCTTGTTATGGGGGACTAGATAGCTTCTCTGTTGTGAAGTCGTTGACGAAAGCATGCATGTCTAAAAATTGTTTTACTTCTGTTTCATAAAAATAAAAAGCTCTAGCACATGACTAATCCCTGCCTCCCTCTGCGAAGGGCCTTTCTTTTACTTTTAATGTTGAGTCAGTTTTCCTCTTCCTTCTATCTCCACCAAAGCAAACATCTAGCATTGACCCTGGGTATCATTGATCATATTGCATTGTCAGATTAAACATGAATCTTTATATTGACTTTACTGTTGGAAGTTGATGCTTTTTGCTAAAACTTACATCTTCTTTGTTTTGATTCTCAAACACTTTTGTTATGGAACTATTACCTTTGTGAATTAATCAAATACGTGGATCATATTGCTTTCATGTCTTTAACGTACTATTTATGAAAGGTTTTGCTTGAATGATTCAACTTGGTTATTCATTGCTTTCTTGCTATCAACTATAGACAATTGTTTTGTATCACTTCATTCACATTCTATGCTTTACATTACTATCTTGATCATGTTTGTGTTGGTTGCATGTCTCATCAAAAATTATTTTGTTATCACTTACCTACTCGATGACGAGTAGGAGTTAAGCTTGGGGAT
>QRDG01000204.1:264212-300514 GCA_012064385.1 Puccinellia tenuiflora | reverse complement strand
CAAGGAGGACGGGAGGAGACGATAGTGTCGGCCAGGATTGCCGCACGGAGGAGACCAAGGGGCGACATTGGTGCATGACGTTAGGTTCTCCGTTCTCGCATGAGTCGTGTTGGTACTCGCCTGCCAGGGATTTCACCGCTAGTACTACTGGGATGAGCCTGATCGATCGATTCTTTTATCGAGGGAGCATGATTGATCGCCTACTAGTCTAGTTATTCTAGCGACTAGCATGGTACACTGGTACTAGTGTAGCGCCCAGGTGCATCGGAGGCCAAGGGCAGTGGCCCATCTCATCTTCTTTCTGCGTGCGCCGCGGCAGAAGGCCAACAAGCGCGGGCAGCATGGAGACATGTCATCCCTGTTTGCCTAGTCACCTGTTTGTTGTGTGTCTGTCGTACTTTACCAAGTGCCGCTAGTTTGCCGATTTTATTTTGGAAACTTTACCAATTGATATATGGTTGTTGAGTATTTTTTTGGACTTCACCGCATATGTGCTAGTTGCCGAGTGTTTTTTAGTTGACACTCACAAATACGTCTATTTGCCCGAGTTTCGACATGAATACAATCAGCAAACATAGCCTAACGTAGCTAAAATCATTTTTTCGGTGGTGAATTGGAATTCCCAGCGCCTCCCATTCCTAACTAGCTAACACATAGACCTCCTCACTAAGAAAACTGGAGGACCACTTTGGACTTCCAAATTTTGAAGTGGAGTATTATAGGTCAAGTGTTTTTGCAGTACCATTTCGCACGTTTGGGCCTGATGTAGATATACTTATATATATATATATATATATATATATATATATATATATATATATATATATATATATATATATGATTGTTGTCTATTGTGCACGTGTGAATTGGTCATTGGTCATAATTGAAAAACATTAATAACTCATCTTAAAGCCATATCCGTATTAGAAGATGTAGCCTAAAGGGTTAGGGAAAAGTGACCCGGTTCTTCGTAAAATCGGATAAAATGTCATAGCAGGGCAACACTGTGATACGTACTTCGAGAGAGGCACATGTCAGCGTGTGTATCCATCACTGTGTGTTAATACGGATGTACCCAACTCGACCCATCTCGAACCATTTCTGATATGCTAATTCATTTTTCATGGGTACCCTTTAAAATAATTTGGGCATAACTACGTACGACAAAGTGTGCTACTCCCTCCATCCAAAATAAGTGTCGCGGTTTTGAACTACGGTAATTTAAATTTGTCATTTAAGGTGGATTGGGCCTTGTCATAAGGTCTTACCACGAGAGATGGATTCAACGGAGTTCA
This sequence comes from Puccinellia tenuiflora, assembly GCA_012064385.1. Classification (NCBI taxonomy): domain Eukaryota; kingdom Viridiplantae; phylum Streptophyta; class Magnoliopsida; order Poales; family Poaceae; genus Puccinellia; species Puccinellia tenuiflora. Next base: position 299,219 of record QRDG01000204.1, on the reverse strand, counting down.
AAATTGTGACACTTATTTTTCCGAGTTGTGTTGCTTATTCTGCAGTTCTAGCTTTAATTAAGCGGATGAATAATGTTGAGTGAATTGGGTTCGTCTTCTGCAAAGATGAGTACAGAAGTTGGCCTTTATAGTCTGATTTGCAACGATACAGCCAAATCCGAACTAAGAGCATCTCTAGCAGAGCCCGAAGAAGCCCTGAACTGAAAAAATAACCGCCACTTACGGTTTCGGAACTGAGAAACGAGATGAAACAGCGACCGAAAAACTGCGTGAACCGAAAAATGTTTTTCGGGCTCCCGAGAATTTTGCGCGAGGACCCGAGTATACACAGTTTTGCTCACCAAACCGAGGGTGCCCTGGAAACCCTGCGAGGCGTTGGCGGGATGGACATTTCAACTCGTTCCTCTTCCCGCCCCCTTCCGCAGCCGCCGCCGATTTCTCTTCCCCCGCTCCGGCCGACCTCGTCGTCCCCTCTAGCGCCGCCATGGAGGCCACCGACCCCTCGCTAGTGTATGTCCCCATCGCGGAGGCGCCATCGGCCGCGCAACCACGACGGCCAGATCTGCCGGTTGGGTCCGCCGCCGCCGCTCCCTCTCCTGCCCCCGCCCCCGCCCCCGCTCCCGCTCCCGCTCCGGTCACCGCCGTCCCCAAGCGCAAGCGCCTCGGAAATGTGGGAGCCGCTGCAGCCGCGCACGCAGCCGCTGCCTGATACGTGTCAAACGTATCTATAATTTTTGATTGATTCATGCTAGTTTTGTGATGTTATCACATGTTTTTATTATTGTATTAATCATTTTTATTCATTTTGTTGGACTAACCTATTGACAAGATGCCTAGTGCCAGTTTCCTGTTTTTGCTGTTTTTGTATTTCAGAAAGTCCACCACAGGAAATATCGTCGGATTGCGCTGAAAATTTACGGAGATTTTTTATGCGACGGAAGGAACCAGAGGACCAAAGGGCAGCCTGGGGGGCCACCCAGGGGCCATAGGCGGGTGGCGGCCGCGGCCCCCTAGGACCCGCGGGTGGGGCCCGCCCCTGCCCTCTGGGCACCGTCTCGGCCCCCTCCGACGCCTATAAATTCCCTTTAACCCTAAAACGATGGGGCGGCCATTATTTTTACAGAGAAGTCATCCCGACGCGTCGTCATCTCAAACCCTTGTTCGGGGGTGATTCTGAAGCAGATCTCGGCACTCTGCCGGAGGGGAGATCGATCCTGGAGGGCTCTTCATCGCCATGCCTTCCTCCGGGATGATTTGTAAGTAGTCCCACCTTGGACCATGGGTCCATGTCAGTAGCTAGATGGTAGTCTCTCTCTCTTGTGCTTCATGTCTTATGATCTTGTGAGCTGCCTAACATGATCAAGATCGATTATTGTAATGCTATGTGATGTGTTTGCTGGGATCCGATGGATTATAAAGTTATGATCAGATTGTGCATGATTCTTATATGTTGATTTATGTTCTTGCATGCTCTCCGATGTGCGTAGTTACTTTGGCCAAGTGATTGTGTGTATCTCCAAGAGAGGGTATTTATGCTAGATAGTGGGTTCATACCCCCTTTTGTTCCTGGGCACGAGTGACAGAAACGTCTAAGGGCGAGGGTGTGTTGTTGCTACTAAGGGTAAAACAGCGGTGTTAATGTCTCTTTTGATATTAGTATTGCTTACTTCATGCGCTTTACTTAATGCAATTGTCTGTTGCTTGCAACTTAATACCGATGGGTGACAGACTGGATAGCGATCCCACGGTGGACTTTTTAGACAAAGATGCAGTTGGACTCAACGGTCTTTGTTCATTGTCGTGATGCCTACTTAAATATTATCATGTTCACTTTGTCATAGCTAGATTAAGTTTGTGTTATAATCTTGTCAATTGCCCAGCTATAATTTGTTTACCCATCATATGATTGTTCTATTCACTTGAGAGACTCCACTAGTGAACCCATGGCCCCCGGTCCATCTTTTTTACATTGATTGCAATTAACCTTTATTCATCACTTTTCATCATCATTACTGCACTGGTCTATTTTTATATTTCACTATACAATTAATCGGTTTGTTTTCTGCCAGACCGGAAAGATTGACAATATTTCCGCCGTTGGGGGAAAAGTATTTTGGTTGAGTGTGTGCAGGTCTACGTCTGTTGAAGATTAAGCGCCAGAGATCTTCAACATTTACTTTGTTGTTGATTTCAATGTCCTACTGGTTCGATAAACCTCGGTTCGTTATTGAGGGAAAACTGCTGCTTGCTACATCTCCGCCTTTGCTTGGGGCACCACCCAACTCTTCATCAGTAGCAATCAAGCTCTTTTCTAGCGCCGTTGTCGGGGATCTTGGAGCTACAGCAAGGGGAGTCTCATACTCTCAATCACTTTACATTGTTTTTGGCTTGCTTGTTTTATTTCTCGTTAGCTTATTTTTCTCGTTGCAAAATTTTAAAATTCAAAAAAAATAGTGTAGTCTTTATTCCTGTCTTGTTATTTTGCTTTATCATAATGTCTAGCTTTACCACTCTTGATATGACTCTCTTGGCCGAATTCTTCACCTTCAAACAAAAGGGTGGAGAAAGTTTTAAAGATACTTGGGATAGAATTTCAGAATTACATCAAAAGATCCAACCCATGCTTGCTATGTGTGTTTTACTGAGATGCTTTTACTATGGACTATCCGATGCATGTAAGCATGCCTTGGACGTTATTACTGGAGGAGACTTTCTTGAAATTAATGAATTGGAATCTCTTAGAATTATAAATGGTTTGGTTGTTTTTCCCATTAATGAGAAAACTGATGGAATACTTGATAGATTGGATAAAATAGAAAATATTTTGTGTGATCTAAATTTAAATGGAATAGAGGAGAATTCTAAAAATTATCAAATTCTTGAATGGATGGAGATTGGGAAACTTATATTCCTATTGAAATAAATGATAGAAGGTTCCTTGCTTATTGTGATATTGGTTCTATGATGTCACCTATGCCTAGAATGGTTTTCGATGCTATGAATTTTGGAGACTTATTTGATTATCCTCTTTGTCATTCTCATTATGATGGTAGCTCTTCAAAAATCTATAAAAGAGTTAATGAAGTCCTTGTCACTTTTAAAAATAAGACTACTTTGGTTGATTTCTTGGTTTTGGAGTCAAAAGCTCAAGCTAATATTGTTCTTGGAAGATCTTTTCTTTGTTCCGTGGGAGCTTTTATTGATGTTAAAAAGGGCTGCATGCGCTTTTGTTTTCCCATTAAGGGCAGGTTTTCCTTTCCTCTCAAAGAGAAAGAAGTGCTTATTGAAGGAAAAGTTGCAATGGATTTCGAACAAACTTGATATTTAGCATTGCGTCTAGCTAAAAGGCGTTAAAGAAAAGCGCTTGTTGGGAGGCAACCCATTTTTTACTTTCAGTTTGCTTTTTACTTTTCTTGAGTCTTGAAGTTGTTGCTTCTGTAGCAACTTCATTGTATCTTTTTCTTTTGGTTTTTTCTAGCAAGTTTAGCCTCTAATGCATTGAAAGTGTGAGGTGTTGTTTTGCTATCCAGAAACAGATTTCTGTCTTTCACTGTTCGAAAATCCAAAAACTCTCTGAATTTTATCTTTTTCTGAAATTTTTGTACAGCAAGCCTGATACTTTTATCTATCTTTTATTAGTTTTGAGTTTTCTGATTTGACCTACATAAGTGCCTCAAAAAATTCAATTTTTACAGACTGTTCAGATTTTGATAGATTCTGCTTTTATTTTGTATTCGTCTCTTTACTATCGTCAAATGTGATACTCTTGGGGTGGAGTGCCACATTGAGGCTTAGTGAACAGTAGCTAATACCTAATAAAGTTGTTTGCAATTTGTCTTGAGTTGAACACATATGCATTTTTAATTTATGAGCACTAACCCTCTAATCAGTTTATGATTAGTTTTGTGTGAAGAGAGTTTTTAAGTTCCAAAGGAGAGGATAATGAAGAAATTGAAGATGGATCAGAGCTTAAGCTTGGGTATGCCCCCATGGCACCCCCTCTAAATATCAAGAACCATCAGCGTCAAAGCTTTCTTCATCGACTATCATGAGGTCGTCTTCGTTGAACTATATTTTTATCACTTTACATATTATGTGCTATGCTTGGAGCGTCTTTTCTCTTTCAGTTTTGTTTGTTTGTTTGCTGGTAATATGCTTGTTGGATCCTTGCTTTGTTTGTGTGGGAGAGAGACACGCTCCGCTTTTCGTTTGAATACTCCTGTGCTTCGCTTATATTTTGTTGAGTATTCTTAGCTAATGTTTGTTTGCTAGTAAGCTCTCGCTTTTAGCTTTTATCTTATTTAGAGCTGCTAGTAGTTGTTGTTATACTCTCTTGTTCTTCACTTATATTTGTTGGAGAGTTGTTATTGATAAATTCATTGAATTGTCAAAGTGACAAAATGCTATTCATGTGATAGTGGAATGAAACGAAATCCTGCATAGTATTGTAGATCATTGTGTGCATACTTGATACTTCTCATTTGTTTTGAGATATTAAGATGAATGCAACTTGCTGGTTATTTGAGTGGAATTGATTAGTAAAGAAATACTGTTAAAAGCTTGAAATTGTGTGGTGTTTTGTAGTTTTTAATTCGTTAAGCTAATCTTTCCATCAAAAGAATTGTTTGGTCAACAAGGGAGACGGTGTGGAGTTTTTATGGTTATGATTGACTTATGTCTTATGTTACTCTGTTACCGGTTAATGTTAGATGTTTGCTTCAAATACCTTCTTTGCTAAGCCCAAAAATTCGTACTGAGTGTATGGTTTACTCGTGCATCCAAATCCCAAAGCCAAACTATCTTGCCAGCTGAGTCCACCATATCTACCTATGCATGGCATTTCTTGCCATTCCAAGTAAATTTGTCATGTGCTATCTTTAAAATATCAAAATACTCTCTTTTTGTGCCTCTGTTTTTAATCTCATGAGGGAGCAGTGGAGAGCTAGATATAACTCATGACGAGTAAGGTCATTTCCCCCCTTTCACCCGGTGTCGATGGATTACGTCCTCACTTGAATCAACCCGAGAGAAACTTAAGCAAAAAATATAAATATAACTCGCCATTCTCCTCCGTGCAATGAAAATCTGAGAAATCAGCTCTAAACATTGGACAGTGATGAAACCAAGCAGAAAGAGGAGCGTACTCGCTCCTCTAAAAACCAGCTGCTCTCACAAGTCTAAAAGCCTTGCTTGTTATGGGGGACTAGATAGCTTCTCTGTCGTGAAGTCGTTGATGAAAGCATGCACTCAAAATTGTTTTACTTCTGTTTCATAAAAATAAAAAGCTCTAGCACATGACTAATCCATGCTTCCCTCTGTGAAGGGTCTTTCTTTTACTTTTAATGTTGAGTCAGTTTTCCTCTTCCTTCTATCTCCACCAAAGCAAACATCTAGCATTGACCCTGGGTATCATTGATCATATTGCATCGTCAGATTAAACATGAATCTTTATATTGACTTTATCGTTGAAAGTTGAAGCTTTTTGCTAAAACTTACATCTTATTTGTTTTGATTCTCAAACACTTTTGTTATGGAACTATTACCTTTATGAATCAATCAAATATGTGGATCACATTGCTTTCATGTCTTTAACGTACTATTTATGAAAGGTTTTGCTTGAATGATTCAAGTTGGTTATTCATTGCTTTCTTGCTATCAACTATAGACAATTGTTTTGTATCACTTCATTCACATCATATACTTTACATTACTATCGTGATCACGATTGTGTTGGTTGCATGTCTCATCAAAAATTATTTTGTTATCACTTACCTACTCGAGGACGAGTAGGAGTTAAGTTTGGGGATGCTGATACGTGTCAAACGTATCTATAATTTTTGATTGATCCATGCTAGTTTTGTGATGTTGTCACATATTTTTATTATCATATAAATCATTTTTATGCATTTTGTTGGACTAACCTATTGACAAGATGCGTAGTGCCAGTTTCCTGTTTTTATATTTCAGAAAGTCCACCACAGGAAATATCGTCGGATTGCGCTGAAAATTTACGTAGATTTTTTATGCGACGGAAGGAACCAGAGGACTAAAGGGCAACCTGGGGGGCCACTCAGGGGCCACAGGCGGGTTGCGGCCGCTGTCCCCCTAGGACCCGCGGGTGGGGCCCGCCCCTGCCCTCTGGGCACCGCCTCGGCCCCTCCGACGCCTATAAATTCCTTTTAACCCTAAAAACGGTGGGACGGCCATTATTTTTTCAGAGAAGTCATCCCGACGTGCCGTCATCTCAAACCCTAGTTCGGGAGTGATTCTGAAGCAGATCCCGGCACTCTGCCGGAGGGGAGATCGATCCCGGAGGGCTCTTCATCGCCATGCCTTCCTCTAGGATGATTTGTGAGTAGTCCCACCTTGGACCATGGGTCCATGGCAGTAGCTAGATGGTAGTCTCTCTCTCTCTTGTGCTTCATGTCTTATGATCTTGTGAGCTGTCTAACATGATCAAGATCGATTATTGTAATGCTATGTGATGTGTTTGCTGGGATCCGATGTATTATAAAGTTATGATCAGATTGTGCATGATTCTTATATGTTGATTTATATTCTTGCATGCTCTCCGATGTGCGTAGTTACTTTGGCCAAGTGATTGTGTGTATCTCCAAGAGAAGGTATTTATGCTAGATAGTGGGTTCATACCCCCTTTTGTTCCTGGGCACGAGTGACAGAAACATCTAATGGCGAGGGTGTGCTATTGCTACTAAGGGTAAAACAGCGGTGTTAATATCTCTTTTGATATTAGTATTGCTTACTTTATGCGCTTTACTTAATGCAATTGTCTGTTGCTTGCAACTTAATACCGATGGGTGACAGACTGGATAACGATCCCACGGTGGACTTTTTAGACAAAGATGCAGTTGGACTCAACGGTCTTTGTTCATTGTCGTGATGCCTAATTAAATATTATCATGTTCTCTTTGTCATAGCTAGATTAAGTTTGTGTTATAATCTTGCCAATTGCCCAGCTGTAATTTGTTTACCCATCATACGATTGTTCTATTCACTTGAGAGACTCCACTAGTGAACCCATGGCCCCCGGTCCATCTTCTTACATTGATTGCAACCTTTATTCATCACTTTTCATTATAATTACTCCACTGGTCCATTTTTATATTTCAACTATTTCACTATACAATTAACCACTTTGTTTTCTGCAAGACCGGAAAGATTGACAACCTTTCCGCCGTTGGGGGCAAAATATTTTGGTTGAGTGTGTGCAGGTCCACGTCTATTCAATATTAAGCGCCAGAGATCTTCAACATTCACTTTGTTGTTGATTTCATGGTCTGACTGGTTCGATAAACCTTGGTTCGTTATCGAGGGAAAACTGCTGCTTGCTACATCTCCGCCTTCACTTGGGGCACCACCCAACTCTTCATCAGTAGCAATCACTGCCTCCTCCGCCGCCACCGCGGCTGCCAAGCCCAAGCCGAGGAAGGCGATGCTAAAAAGGAGGAAGACGGCGCCCTCGCCGCCCACCAACCCAACGCCTTCTCCGCCCCCCAACCCGACGCCCGCTCCGCCCACCAATCCCGCAGCCGGTGGAGTAAGGAATGAATCCTCAACTCTTCAATTTTGAGTTGTCTTTGCATTGCGAATCTGTTTTAAATTTGAAGCGCCGCATTGCTCGATGCCGCGGCGACCTCATACGTCGATCTGTTGAAGAGAACAAGATCATGATGATGGACCGCAATGGAATGGACGACATAACCAAGGAGTGGCACAACATGGCAAGGAAAGAGATCTTGGAGAGGAGGAAGCAAGCCATGGCAGGCGCCGACGGTGGTGGTGGTGGTGGTGGTGGTGCCGGTGTTTGATTAGGTTTATGGGCATTGGATAATGATAGTGGGCTTTTGGGTGTAAGTTTTTGGGCATTTGATGAGATGTTGTGGACATGCGATTCAAAACTATGTTTGAATTACGATGAATTTGGCATGTTTGCATTTTGCGCATTTTACGGGCTGAAAACGGCTGCGGCAGAGCAGAAACCGAAAGCCGAATGTCCAGCTTTAATAAAACAAATTTCTAGCTTCTTGCTTGCTACTCTCTCTCTGACAAAATGAAAATCAATCTCTATATGTTTTGTGCATGCATGAAAAATGGGATTTGCAGATAAATAGGTTGCACCTAAATTATCACACCATAGACAAGGCCTTTGCTGTAAATCAACACCAAGCTCACCAAGAAGAGCTTCAACCCATATCAACTCTACTGTAGCATTGGCTAGAGCCTTGTATTCAGCTTCTGTACTAGATTGTGAAACTGTGGCTTGTTTTCGAGCACTCCAAGAAACCAAGTTTCGTCCAACAAATATTGCAAAACCTCCCGTAGATCGTCTGTCATCGATGCATCCTGCCCAATCAACATCAGAAAAAGCACTAAGAAGATTAGATGATGAATGTTTAAAAGTAATTCCAAGCTTCAAGGTGTCATTGGCATAGCGTAGAATTCTTTTGACTGCTGTCCAGTGGGCTGTGGTAGGAGCATGTTGATAATGACAAACTTTGTTAACTGAAAATGATAAATCTGGGCGTGTGAGACTAAGGTACTGTAAGGCACCAACAATGCTGCGAAACTAAGTGTTGTCTTCAGGGCCTAGCAGCGTCCCCTCCGTGAGAGACAACTTGTCAGTAGAGGATAACGGCGTGGGTGATCCCTTGCAACCACGCAGGCCAGCTTTTACAAGAATTTCCGTGGCATATTTTTCTTGTGTCAATAGGAGACCATCATGCATTTTCTTAACCTCAATACCCAAAAAGAAGTGTAATTCACTAAGATCCTTGATAGCAAAATTATCATTAAGATCACGAAGCAAGGCTAAAGTAGCTTGATCAGAAGAACTTGTCACTATGATGTCATCAACATATACTAGAACATATATAGTGATACCTGACTTATGAAAGAGAAACAGTGATGTATCAGCCTTGGAAGGTGTGAAGCCAAGAGCATACAATTTGGAGCTGAGACGAGAGAACCATGCGCGAGGTGCTTGTTTAAGACCATATAAAGCTTTGTCAAGTCGGCAAACATGATGAGGAGTATCAGGATTTTCAAAACCTGGTGGTTGTTTCATGTAAACCTCCTCTTCCAGAACACCATGAAGAAACGCGTTCTTGACATCTAGCTGCCGGAACTTCCAAACACGAGACACTGAAACAGCTAGAATAGTGTGAATAGTGGCTACTTTAACAACTCGACTAAATGCGTCCTCATAATCAATGCCATACCTTTGTTTGAATCCTTTTGCAACCAACCGAGCTTTGTATCTGTCAATTGTGCCATCGGCACGTTTCTTGATACGATACACCCATTTGCAGTCAATCAGATTCCTGTGGGGACTGGGGGGTACAAGGTGCTGAGTGTTGTTTCTAATCAAAGCATCATATTCTTCCTTCATTGCATGATGCCAATGTGTATCATCAAGGGCCTCAGACAACGACCGAGGCTCACCGGTTACAGCAAGCATACCATATCTGACAGTACCATCTTTGTAAATTTGTGGCTGTCGAATACCTTTTTGAAGACGTGTTCGTGGTTCAGCCACAGGCGGAGCCACCAAATCATGTGGAGCAATAGATCCAGAAGAATCGGGAGTTGGTTCTGCAGAGGGAGCAGGGTGACCCGCACCCGTCCACTGCAGACAGCTGGAGCTGTCGATGTCGACGCGGTCGGCATGCACAGGGCGCGAGACGAGGCGCGTGGGCGAGAGGAACCGCGGAGGCGACGTGGCACGCGCTGACGGGCTGGCCGCGCGTGGCTACCGCGGGCCACGATGACCAGGGCATGCATGCAAGCGAGGGAGACCGCGCCGGGTCTGCCTCAGGATCCTGCACCGCAGGGGAATCAGCAGAGGGATCCACCTCGGGATCGGGGGTGGCTGATCTGAGGCTGCAGGAGAGTCGTCTATTTCGTCTGTTTCTGAATTTTCTACATCACTGTTTTCTGCAGTTTCAGACGCATTTGAAACAAAATTTTCAGCATGTTGGCCATCTGATGGGTCTTGAGCACCTGTAGGAGTAGCTGCATGGGACTGATCAGTAGGAGTAACAACAGGTATAATAGGTAAAGGCATATAGTCATCAACATTTGCATTCCCAGAAGTGGATGATGTAGAGATGGTAGAGGATGGTAAAAGGAGGATGTCATTGCGAAGATAGGAACCAGCGTTGTGATGAAAAGAAGCAAAGGGGAAAACATGCTCATCGAAGACAACATCGTGTGAAATGTAAACACGGCCGGTTTTTGTGTCTAGACATTTAACACCTTTATGATATGGACTATAGCCAAGGAACACACACCGTATAGACCGAAAGGCAAGCTTGCGTTTGTTATATGGATGAAGATAGGGCCAACAAGCGCAACCAAACACACGAAGAGAGTCATAGTTGGGCTTAGTGTGAAGAAGGCGTTCAACAAGGGTGTCAAAATTTAACACCTTGCTAGGAAGCAAATTTATAAGAAAAGTTGCAGTGAGAAACGCTTCATCCCAAAATTTGAGATGCATGGATGCATTTGCAAGTAACGCTAGCCCAGCTTCTACTATATGACGGTGTTTACGCTCAGCAGAGCCATTTTGCTGATGAGCATGTGGACAGGAAACATGGTGTGTGATACCAATTTTCTGGAAGAAACCATTGAGTTTTTCATACTCACCACCCCAATTAGTTTGCATGGTAATGATTTTCCTCTCAAATTTACGTTCAACAAGTGCTTGGAAATTTAAAAAGACTTGATAGACCTCTGATGTATTTTTGAGCAAATAAATCCAAGTGAATTACTAAAATCATCAATGAACTTACATAATAGGACTGCTTGCCAACAGACTCGGGGGCAGGATCCCATACATCAGAAAACACTTGTTCCAACGGAACAGTGGAAACACTAGTAGAAACATGATATGGCAACTGATGACTTTTGGCTAATTGACAAGATTCACAAATGTAAGGACTTATTTCAGGAGTATATAGAATATTGTTTTTCCTAAGCACCTGCTGAACCACAAAAGAAGAAGGGTGTCCTAAACGGCGATACCATGTAGATGAGGATGGCTTTATTGTGACGAAAGCTTGCTTGGGCGAACTAGTGGATGTGGGCACTAGCCGGTAGAGGCCACCATGACAGGGTCCTTTAAACAGAGTTCTCCTTGTGGCCTGATCCTTGATCAAAAAGAAATAAGGGTGAAACTCAATAAAGACACCATTATCTAATGTGAGCTTATGAACAGATAATAGATTCATGGAAGCACTAGGAACATGTAATATATTTTTGAGTTGTAAGGAATAATGAGGGATATGCAATGTTGAATGACCAATATGACTTATTTTCATACCGTTACCATCAGCCGTGTGAACACGGTCACGTCCGTTGTACTTGTCACACGTGGTGATCTTGTTCTGGTCCTTGGAGAGATGGTGCGAGGAACCCGTGTCGACGTACTAGTTGGTGTCGACACCATACGAGGCAACATGAGCGTCCTTGTGATCACGATCACCACCGTCACCATCGGAATCATCATTGTAGCGCCACCAGCAATCACTGGCGGGATGGCCATGAATCTTGCAGATCTGGCACGTGATGTCGACGTAGGGGGTAGGTGCACGGCCACGACGACCAACCCGGCGGCGCCCTTGACCACCACCATTGCGGCGGTCTCCATCATCACGGCGGCCACCCGTGTCGCGGCGGCCACCTCCATCATTACGGCAATCACAACGGTCACCGCCACCACCGTTGTAGCCACGATCTGGAGACCGGCCACGGCCACCTCCATCGTGGCGTCTGTTGTCGTAGTTGTAGCGGTCACCGTGGTCGCCGCGGTCTGGAGAACGACCACGGCCTCCACCACCACGTGGACGATCATCACGTCCGCGTCGCGCCGCGTTGGCCGAGGAGGTGAATTCATTAGCACCAGGGCCTTGTTCGGCAAGAATCTGCTGCCGCATGTCATGGAAGTTGAGCTGACCGAACAGATCGGACAGCGTCGTGCCCGGGTTGGCGTTCACCGAGGACACGAGGGAGTTGGAGGAGCCATCAAGGCCATTCAAGATGTACCCAACGAGCTCAGCGTCATCGACTGTTTTGCCGGCAGCAGCGAGTTCAGATCGGAACCCTTTCATCTTGGTGAAGTATTGCGCCGGGGTCATCTTTTTTTTGTTGTTGTCTTGAGCACTGTACGGAGATGCTGCACCCGAGAGATGGACTGGGATGTAAACATGGCGGAGATGGCGCCCCAAATTTCTGCAGTAGTGTCCAATCCAAGGACGTGGGCAAGCACATCCGAGGATAGGGAGTTCACGAGGTAACTCACCACCTGCTGATCGCGTTCAAGCCAGGCATTGTAGGCCGGGTTGGCGATGGTTGTTTTCTTCTTGGGATCACTGTCGTCCTCAACCTCCAAGGTTTTGACTGGCGCAGCATCGCTGCCGTCGAGCAGTCCGAGGGCGCGCGCACCACGTAGCGCCGGAAACACCAATGCCTTCCAGAAGAGGAAGTTGTCCTCGGTCAGCTTTTGCGATGGAGGCGTCCCCAAGGCGGGCACGACAGAGCTCGATGAAGAGGATGCCATGGCAGAGGAGGGAGCTAGGGTTTTGGTTGTGGTTTTCTTTGGTTTTTTTTGTGGAGATCGGATCGACGGCGGCTAGGTCATGGAAGAGCAGGCTCTGATACCATATTAGCGAACTAGGGTTTAGGCGGAAACGATGATCCCGTTAGGGATCTCGGGTACGTGTTATATAGGTGGGAAAAGCCCCCACCGTGGCATGAATACAAGGGTGTACCGTATAGGGTGATGTACTACATCATACCTATACGGTACGGTACATATTGTCACCTCTCATCACTAAGAAGAGTGGAGCGCTACATTTTGGTAGTTGCATATTTTGAAGTGGAGTGTTATAAGGCCATGGGGTTTTGCAGTAGCATTTCTCAAGTTTGGGCCTGATGTATGTATATATAAGATTGTTGTTAGTTATTGTCACTATGAGGTGCACGTGTGAATTGGTCATTGGTTCATAAAGTGAACATCTTAATAACTCATCTAAAAGCATATGGGGAGTGTCCTCTTAGAGTATCTCTAGCAGATACCAAAAAAATGGTCAAACCCGAATATTTACAGTCCCGATCGAAAAATGCGCACGGACTGATATCGGAAAAGGCCTCGGCCCGGAAAAATATTCCTTCTCCCCGGATATTATCACCTCCGTCCCGTAACCATTCAATTTTGAGTCGATATACAGCACCAAAACCGCACATACCAAAACCGGTCAACGCTCCTGTCGGCGCCGGTGCCGGCGACTCCCGAGCTTGATCCCACGACGAGGAGGCTTGATTTCGGCGTCAATCTTTGATTCCCGATGAGCAGGGGTGATTCCAACAAATTTTGTGCGAAATCGTGGTATGTGCTCGCATCCTCATGGAAGCACCTCCATGGCCAAGCTCCCTATCCTCAACGGGAGGAGGCTGGTCAAGGCGGAGGAGGCTGGTCGAGGCGGGGGAGGCCAGCGCTAGAAGGGCCATGCAAGGGCCTGAGCTGGGAGGGGCAGCGGATGGGACCTGGAGCACTTCCTCCGGTGGGGCTCAGTTTGTACTTACACAGATAGACTCGTCGGGGAAGATGAAGAAAAAAATGTTTTACAATATGTTTTAGGGGATCTTTTCTGACCGGGTCCTCGCGGTACTCTAAAACCGTTTCCGGTTGAACTGGAAAACACGTTTTCTTCCACTTATCTGGTATCTGCTAGAGATGCTCTTAGCATGCTGCTAACCACCAAAAAACTGAAAATACAAAACTGCGACAATTGTGTGCTACCATTTTGCCAAATTGTGTTTGCTTATTGTGTGCTTCTGGGTTTAATTAGGTGGATACACGGTGTTGACGGAATTGGGCCGGTCATCTATTTTGGTGAGTATAGAAGTTGGGGTTCTATTATGATTTGCAACGATATGGCAAAAGCCATACTAAGATCCACAAAAAGATAAAGTGTTGCGGTCTCTAGGCTGATTCTGTCAACTCACGGATCCAAACAAGCACATGAAAATCTAGGTTCATATTTGCATTCATATTCATATTCCTAAGAAGTAAGAACACAAAGTATGTGTAATGTTACAAGTGGGCAAAGAACTAGATACCGTCAGAAAGTTTGCAATAATGAAGCAAAAGAGAACCAACTTCTCATATTCAAGATGTGTAATAGTGTAAGTAAAGACGCACAATTGCTCTCGGTGGGTTGGGTAGGCGGAGTTACAAGAGTATAGTTCCAGCCACCATGATTCAAGCCTCGGTGCTACAGTTACACACATGTTCAGTGGTGTAGGACGAGCTAAAATATTGTTATGGAAAATTTGGCATCTGGGGAGAGAAAATACTTCATTAATTTCTTATGTAATGGTTTGCATCACGTCATACCTCATTGATTGTTGCACCTTAAAGCTATCGACCTAATGTAAATGGTATCACCGCTTGATTTCTAGGAGTAGTGAGGCGGTTGCTCGTCGTTGAGTTAAGGTCTTAGAGATCATAACTTTCCATGTGGATACCTCCACCCCTACAGTTGACGTGTCAATGAAAATTTTGAAATATTCTAACAACCGACGAATGGGGGGAGAAAAAAAGCTTATTTGTATATCATGGCACGACTGAAAAAATAAACTTGGATTTGCGAACACAACAATGTATAATCGAATTTGTATGGTTGCGCCACAGGAAAAATATAAGAATTGTGCCTTAAAATACTTGTCACACAAATAACAAAAATAATCATGGTGTAATTCTCCTTTCTATTATAAACAGTCGAAAAAAATCTTATGGCGGTTTCGAATCCTACAGGGAAAAATTCGAAGAAATGGAATCGTTCAAAATTCCCATCAAATTCTTATGGTGGTTTCTTATGGCCGCCTCTGCGCACGACATCTTGGTGTCCATGTGCGGCGGGTGGCGCGGCTGGAGCCAGTAGTTCTATAGCCCGATCATGAACATGCAGAGGAAGACGGTGGGGAGGATGAGGTCCGGGTATCAGATGAGGATAAGGAGGTGGATGTGCACAAGCGCGGTGGTCGTCACGTTCTTCCAGAGGCACATCGTTAGCAGGATCAGCGGGTGGGTCTCTCACTGATGTGAGCATCGAGAGGCAGATGGCGATCTTACCGATGCGTGGGTCCCTTGCCGGAGGGTGCCTATGGTGAAAGCTGATACAACATCAGCGCAGGACCCTTCATCAGCCAGATGGGTCCTTCGTTTAACGACCAAATTTTAGAGTTTACTCTGTGAGCAATTTATCCGCCCCATGGATTAAACCTATTTTTCGTCCTATACAGAAAAGCTAAAGAAAATAGGTGTAGTTTTTTCCATAGCACTACTTTTGCATCAGGTTCGTACAATTTAGTTGTTCATCGTATATCTTCTTCGCATATTTTTTATTTCTTTTTTAATTCAAGTCATCACTACTTGTTGTCAGATAATTGAAATTTTCATACCTCGAAACAGGCTTGCGCCGCGCTATATAGATATAGCAAACAACCGGATACAACCAACGATCGGTGCTGGGACGGAAGCAGCACAGTCACGCCCAAAAGAAAAGAAAGAGAAAATATAAAAGAACCAAAAGCCGACAACGGTGGATCGACAAAGATGAAGGGGCTCCATGACCGCTGCGCCCACCGGAGAACTCCCACCAAGCTCCTAGGACTCCGAAGCGCCGGTACCAAACAACACCTTCAAGAAGGAACTAGACATTTTCTTACCTCCCAACCCGTGATTCCCGGCCGCTTATTTAGACAAGTGTTTTGAAACTAGACATATTGATGGGTTGTTTCATCAATATTATTCATTCAAATTCATATCTCGACAATTTATGACACAAGGTTCGAGTTCCGTCGGCAACAATAAGATTCCCTGTAGCTGGGTGCCTGACGCTCGGCTCTCTCCGTTCTCGTGTGAGTCGCGTCGATACTCAACTACCAGGGATCACATCGCTACTAGTACTAGGATGAGTCTGATCAATCGCCTACGCGTCCATCACGGCCAAGGCCGGCGGTGCAACTTCTTTCTGCGTGCGCTGCGGAAGGGGCTTGCTGGAGACGGACATGTATGTTAGGAATTCCCAGCGCCTCCTATTCCTAGCTAAATAATACATACACACACACCTCTCATCACTACTAAGAAGCCTGGAGCTCCACAGCGGTACTTCCATATTTTGAAGTGGAGTGTTATAAGGCTATGGGTTTTTGCAGTAGCATTTCTCAAGTATGGGCCTGATGTATATATATATATGGTTGTTGTTTGTTATTATCACTATGAGGTACACGTGTGAACTGGTCATAATTCAAAAACCTTAATAACTCATATTATAGCCATATCCGCATTGTAAGATGTAGACTAAACGGCTAGGGAAAAGTGACCAGGCCGGTTCTTCATAAAATCTTACACTTTTGGTAAAGACGCCGTAGCAGGGAAATACTTGTGGTACATGATTCGAGAGAGGCATGTGTCACATTTATATCCATCAATGTGTGTTAATACGGATGCACTCCACTCTACCCATCTGCAAACATTTTCATTCATTTTTCATGGGTGCCCTTTAAACGAATTTGGGCATAACTACGACAAAGCTGCCCTACCGTTTTTATGAGATGTGTTGCTTATTGTGTGGTTTTGGCTTTAATTAAGCGGGTGCATGGTATTGAGTGAATTGGGCCGGTCTTCTGCTCAGGTGAGTACAACAGTCGGCCCTTATAGTCTGATTTGCAACGATACGGTCAAATCCATACTAAGACCCCAAAAAAGTTTAAGTGTTAGAGTCTCGAAGCTGAATTATGTTAACTTTTTTTTTATCCAAGCAAGCACCCAACACGCGAGCTTCATCTTTGCCATTTGAGTTTTTGTAATATAGAGGTATTTGGTATGAATCCAGATTTGACAAGATCTCGCGTACTCCTATAATACATAAGGTTCAAATCAAGCATTATTCATATTCTTAAGAACAAAAAAAATGTGGAATGTTCCAAGTCAGCTAAGCACAAGATAAGACCAGACTGAAAGGTTACAATATAGTGAAGCAAAAGAGAAACCAACTTGTCATATTCAAGATGCTGAAAGTAAATTAAGACGTGCAATTGCTCTCGGTGGGTTGGATTGGCGGAGTTAAAATAATATAACTCCATAAACCATGATTCAAGCCCCGGTGATTACAGTTACACACATGTTCAGTAGCGTAGGACGACCTGTATTTTTGTTGTTGTGTATTTTACATCATAGAGAAAAATAGTGAAATACAAAAAAAAAATATAAAATTTTGAAATTTATAAATCTTAAATCCCGTCTTTATTCCAATAGAAGGAAAGTGTACTTGGTTGAGGATGCTCAACCATAAGTTACATGCTCTATTCCTGCTTCTACAAGCTGCTATGTGTCAGTAACTATGGTTGTGCTAGAAATGATATTGCCTTTTAAAAGAGAAGAACGTGTTCTTCTGTGTGGGCTATATACTCATGTATACATTGGTTTCATGTTTGGTCTATTCTTTGCTTAGATGAGGGGGAAAATATCTTAGTTAAGAAGGTTCATGTAAAGAACACGTTCTAAATTACAATCGATTCCCTTCTCAAAACCTTTTGCAGTAACTCGAGCTCTTCCTGCATGCCACAAATGACCCACGAAAAGAAGAATCCCTAGAACAAAATGAAAAGTCGATAACCAACTTCTAGGAGAGACATAATTGATGACTGCATTGATCTAGCTAGCTACGCCACCCACTTCAAGCTTGTGATAGTTGCATCCGCGAGCTATAAATAGCCATTAGTTTCTTTTCCCAACATGGATGGTGGACTAGTCTCTGCACTAGGGCATCAAACTATAAGAGTCTTTCATTTGGAGAGTTGTTTTTATTATCACCTTATTTTTCCTCCAAATTTTTGTTATAATTCTTGATGATGTGTGCATCTTTGATGTAGAGGTTGGGAGCTTAATCTTGATATTCTCTAGATATTTTGCAAAGAATCGGTTAAATGCTTCCTTTCAAAACAAAAATATGGAGGTTTGCATCGCATAACACTTCACTGATTATTGGACCTTACTAGAAGAACGAAATTGACCTAATGTAATGGCATCGACACCTACGTTCTATGAAGGAAAAAGGTCGGGGGTTGAGGTGGATTAGGGTGTCGTAGTGGTCATAGCTTGCCATGTGGAGACCTCCGCCCCTACAAGTGTTGATGCTTCAAGCTACAGAATGAAGGTTGGACGGGCCAGCATGAAGAAAGTTAGCTAATTAGGTTGTTATTATTGGGCTAACTGTTACTAATATATAGGCATAACAAATTGTTTTCTTGTCGGGCTGGGCGGCTCATGGCCCGGTTTCGCCCCCAACGTGACTTCAGCCCTGGCTTCAATAACATCTAAAGGTGTCTCTCGTTTGCAATATTTCTAAAAACGAATGCATAGAAAAAATGTGACTTCTATGTCATGCCGTGGTAAAAAAAAGTAATGCAAGAGTTGAGAATACAAAAAAATGTATAATCAAAGTTGTTTGGTTACGCCACAGGAGAAAAATAAGAATTCTACCATCAAAATCGTCACGGAATCAAATAAAAATTTCATGACATTGGTACTTGGTACTCAACGGAATTATCGTTTCTAATGTAAACCGTCGGAAATTCCTATGGTTGTTTCGAATCCTAAAGGGCAAATAAACTCACAGATCTTTTTTTAAAGAAATAGAATCCTTCAGAATTTACATAAAATTACATTCAACCACCAAAACAATTCAAACTGAAATTTAGTGCTTTCCAGGCTAAAATTTATTCTGAAATCTTGTGATATTTGGAAGCTCAAATTTCATGCAAAAAATCCTTGAAGATCTAATTTTTTTTATTGGCAAGGTCGAAGCTCTACTCAAATATGCAAGTTATCATGAAGGAAAAATCGTATTCTTTTCTTTTTCCTGAGGCGTATGATAATTTAATACTGTAGAAGATAGAACGTTCTCTTTTTCTTTCTTTTTTTCAATAGTTTGGTTGTGTGTTTACTCAATATCTTGAATGGTTACTTTGGGACGTGTTATCAGAGTGGTCAGGTGTAGATATTAATAATTTAATACTGACCTTATTGATATGTAAAAAAGTTCTTTACGGAAAGTTGGCTTCTCTTTGCGCACAAAGAGAATAGCTACACACTGAACCTTCTAAATAATGAAAATGAAAAATAAAGTGTGGTAAATTGTAAAACCCCGCTCTAATCTAGGCTAGCTTCTCACAACAGCCACTCCATGGTCAACAAACGGTCAACGAGTCTATTTGTGTTTCCTGCAAGATACGAAGTTTCCTATGAAAATACTAGTATCAACACAGAAAAATATGTTGTGGTGTTTCATGCAATATTCATGTAGTATGGAAGCAACGTTTCTACACCCGGGCTCATCAGCTCCTGTTATTTTCGACAAAAATAAAAAAAATAGTAAAACATTATTTTTTTTTTTTTTACAAATTGGAGACACACACATATGATTTGTTCACATTCGTGCAAAATTTCGAAATGAAAAGACATTTTTTGTGCTCTGTACTAAAAAGACAAAATGAGTGGTTAAAATAGATCTAAAAACACATTTTTGAAAACACTGATTTTGTCTTTTTTGCACGGAGCACAGGGAATGTCTTTTCATTTCTAAAATTTGCACGGATGTGAACAACTCATATGTGTATGTTTCCATTTGTTTTCAGAATTTTTCATAATGTTTTATTATTTTTCTATTTTTAAAAAATACAGGAGCATGTGAGCTCGATGTAGCTTTGAATTTCCGATGTAGTATCACAGATTCATTTCAAAATTTCCAAGCTTCAAGCAAGCACTTATTGTCATTCCCAAGACGAACATAGTTACGGAACACATATAGTTACAAAGGTATTTTCTAAATCTCAAGTGTCCAAAGATAACAGGTAATTCACACTCTCTCATAAAACGAAGGAAAATAGTCTTTTTTGTCATGAAATAAAAATCAGAAGTCCGAACTCTGACCCGAGATCGAAAAACAAGCGGGGCCTCAATGCCGTATATCTCACTCAGACTCAGAGCATGCTGTCTGCCCGCGACGGCAGCCGCCGGAAGAAGTTGCTTGGCACGGCGGGCAGTTTGCTGCGGAAGCGCGGGTGCCGGAGCAGGAACAGCCCGGCGACGAGCGCCACCACCCGGAACGGCGTGACGTAGAGCACCACCGCGGCGATGAGGCAGAACAGGACGAACACGCACGAAGCCCTCGGGTCGCGCCAGCTGAGCAGCGACTGCAGCCTCTCCCCCTGCGTGGCCATGTCGCCGACCACCGTCTGGATCCTTCCCGCCACGCTCCGCAGCCGGTCGTACCTCATGTACACCACGTCCTGCTGCCTCGACGTCGGGAACGTGTCGAACTCCTCGTCGAGCTCGTCCGGGTGCACGGCCTCGGCCCACGACATCTTGGTGTCCATGTGCGGCGGGTGGCGCGGCCGGCGCCGGTAGTTCCAGAGCCCGATCATGAACATGTAGAGGAACACGGTGGGGAGGATGAGCTCCGGGTACCAGATGAGGATGAGGAGGAGGACGTGCACCAGCGCGGTGGTCGCCACGTTCTTCCAGAGGCACACGTCGGCGAACCACCGCGCCCCGGCGGCGGCGCCCGAGAAGAGAGACATGGCGCGGAAGAAGTTGGCCTTGCTCCGCCGCATGCTCCACATGTGGGACTCCACGTCCAGCATGTACTCCACCACCTCCCGCCGCAGCGGCGGCTCCGCGCGGCCCAGCCGCGCCGCCACGATGCCCATCGCCTGGTACCGGAGCGCGTCCAGCTGCGTCACCGTGAACGGGTGCAAGTAGTGCATCCTGGGAAGGAGCGGCTGCGTGTAGAGGTGCACCATGTTCATCATCGACAGGCAGGTGAACCGCACGGCCAGACGGAGCTCGCCCATCTTCTTCACCCCCGACGGCGTCAGCAGGATCAGCGGGTACGCGTGCGTGTACACGCGGTCGGTCTCCAGCGTCGAGAGGCGGATGCGGATCTTGCCGATGCGTGCGTCCCTCGCCGGAGGGCCTCCTCCTCCGCCGCCGTTGTTGTTAACATTGCCGCTGTTGCCGAGGTGGCAGTTGTCGAAGACGCCGATGGTGATGACGGTGCTCGGGTCGAACACCTCCCATGTGTACTGCTCGTTCCACGTCGGACTGAAGGTGCCGATCATGGTGCGCGTGCGCACCCATTTCTGGCCGTACTTGGCGACGCAGTAGGCGTCGGTGCTGCCTCGCCCCTCGCGGTTCTTCATCGGCTGCAGGCCAGTGGCGCTGAGGATGCCGACTTCCATCACGCCGACGGGCGGCTTCCAGAGCTGCCGCGCCGTCGGGCGGGTGTCGCTGATGTACATGGTGGACTCGTCCATGACATGGTACGCGCCCTCGAGGCATGCCCGGACGTGGACGCGGCTGGCGAACCGGAGCTCCCGCCGCGTCTCGCCCTCGATGGCGCCGGCGATGCCGAACTTCTCGAGGTCGAACCACCGGGACTGCACGAAGGGCCGGTGGTCGAGCCGCTTCTCGAAGAGCGTGAGCGGGAGCTGGACGCGACCCAGGAGGTCGTCCTTGCGCGGGGTCACCCGGTCCTCCACCGTCATCACCAGCTGCTCCTCGAACGGCTCGGCGACGACGAACACCAGGTCCTCGTTCCACCGCGGGTTGAGCGTCGCCGCGGCCACGACGGAGGTCTTGAGGATCTGGTTCCCGACCTGCGCCTTGACGAACACCTCGGGCGCGCGCCCACGGGACTGCGGCTGCACGTCCTGCGCCTCGATGACGTTGACGCGGAGGTACCAGAGCTTGGGCGAGACGTAGGCCTTGGAGCGCACGCTGGCGACGCCCTCGCCCCGCACGGTGGCGGCGTCGGAGTGCCAGGCCTCCGGGAACGCCTCGTCGGCCTGGGTGCCGATCCAGACGGCGAGCATGAGCTCGCCGCGCACCTTGTACCCGCCGTCTCCCCGGCGCTCCTCGAGGCGGTACCACTGCGGCGCGAGCGGGCTGTCGGGCGGCACGCGGGTGGGCACCTCGCCGAGGTCGAAGACGACGCGGCCGACGTAGTCGTCGCGGCCGAGCATGTCCCGGTCCTTGAGGTAGACCTCGAGGGCGTTGGACTGGACGCGGGACTTGGAGAAGGCGAAGACCTGGTCCCACTCCGGGTTGGCGCGGCGGTCGTAGTGCTTGGTGGTGCCCTTGTAGTTGCCCAGCTTCACCTCCACGTAGGGGTCCATGGCGGCGCCGGTGATGGGGTTCGGGGGCAGGTCCTTGGCCTTGACCACGCGCACGTAGAGGAAGAACATCTGCTCCACCAGGTCGTACGTGCTCGACGGCTTGTCCATGCCCAGCCACCCGGCGATGCCGCCGCCCACGGCCGGGCGCGCCGGGCCCGCCGCGCCTTTCGGCCATTGCTCGCCGAGAAGCGGGTTCGTGTCCTTGAGCTGGAAGTCCTCGTGGTGCGCGTCATGGTGGCCGCCCATCGTCGATCACCTGATCTCGATATCAATCAAGCACACCGCCGTGTAAAGTTCGAACCTGCCATCCCCATCATTCATCGCAGCAAAGAAAGAGACAAGATCAGAATTTAACACATTAATTTCAGATGGATCGACAAAACACCACGAAACAAAGTACACTAACAATTAATATTTCACCACGGATCGATCAATTGAATTTTGACCCACTCACTCAATCTCAGGACGAAAGCAGCAACTTGAGGTACTCTTTGCCGATCAAAACTTGCAGGCTAGCAGCAGTGGCATGTGGCGTTCATCTAGCAACTTAATTAGCAAGAGTACACGGCAACTGACGCGCGAACCAGGCATATAAGCAGCAGCAAGAAACCACTAGCTCCAAGAAGAAAGCTTGCGTTAGTACGAGATTTCGGCCTAGTGAACACATGCACGAAGCCACGCAGGCATGAGGAGAAGCCTTGTCAGTTTGTCACGCAGGGGCTAACATGAGAGCAGGGCAGCTTTTGTTCCTACCTAGCTGGGAGGGAGGGAGGGGGGATCCGGGAAGCCGCGCCGGCAAGCAAAGCGACGGCCGGCGGAGACCCCGGCGAGAAGGAAGGTATAGGTACACGTTCGAGGTCTCGATCTGCACTGCCACTAAGCCTCTGATGATCTAGCTGAACCTTGCTGTCAGTATGTGTGTGTACGTAGACAGCTTAGTCTGCCTTTGTGCGATCAGAGCCGAGTTCTTTCAGGCAGAAGCTAGACCTTTCTAGCCATGAGAAATTAGGAGAGATCAATCGAACGAGGGATCAGAGGGGAAAAGGGTGATTAAAAGTGGTACGAGTGCTAAGTAAAGATGTCTCCACACGGGGAATCGAATCGATTCTTTGGTCTGTGGGATGGGCTTTGTTTATGCGGCTTCGATCTCTCTTGGCCGATCGATCTTTTGAACGCTTTGGCTCGGGGCAAACAAAGTTTTGTACAGTATATATACGTGCAGGGATCGATCAGTCAGTGGCCACATGCCACGGGAAGCTAACTTAACCAAAAATCCGAACCGATGGAAAAAAATAGGTTATATATTTCAATACGGTGTACTCATGGAGTACTGATATTCAAATCAAAGCAACAGGAATGTTCAAAAGAATTACGCTTCGATCATCAGTCACAGTTAATATTATTTTGATATTTATGTCACGATTTGAACTCGTGGTCCGTGTAAATTTAAGCGACATAATTAAGCGATGAAGTACATATTGTTACAGCTATTTTTCATTTTATTTTTTTAAACGAGGAAAAAAGACTTGACCAATTAATTACCGGGAACCTGGCTAAAAATCGGTACGAACACACTCTCCGACCATTATGTAACACAACCGTCTCGAGGACACACAGCGGTCGTGAGTACCAAAGGCAAACCACACACACACCACTAAAGACGAGGGCGTCGTCGAGGTTGCTCACCAACTTCATCGTCATCACTCCTCGCGAGCAACTCCGACTTCACCGAAGAAGCAACCACCTAAAAAGACCTCGCCATAGCGGCCTCATGAAGCCCACTCCTCGCGTACAGGGCGGGGAATTTTGGTGCTCATTGTGCTAGATGGAAGGAAGCAAAAATGGTGGAGTACGTACATGCATGGAATGTATGTACACAGTACAATACAAGCTTAATTAGCAAAGAAGCGGACGGAAGTTGCCTTTATTCCATGCCGGGGTGATAACGAGCAACTGGCAAGTAGCAGATGTGTTTGTGAGTGAGTGGTGTCGAAAAGATGGCATCGAATACGATTCTCATCTCGCCTCCCTCCACTTGCATGTTTGAAGCCGTGGAGAAGCTAGGATTCTGAACTCGTTTTGTTTTTGGCGGAAAGGATCCTGAATTCTTGATCACATTACGGCCGAATGATTTCATCATAGTTGCATCACTACGCTCTCTATCTTCTCTGTTTTCTTTTTTCGCCCAACTAGGCGCAGGCCCGCGGGACGCAGGTGCGCGGGGAGCGCTGCGCACATCGCCTCCCTTTTACCCCGATCCCCCCAAATGCAAGGCAGTACAATACATTGTCACAAAAATAAGAAGTATATTTAGGCAGTACAAAAAAAATGTATATACGATGCACAATGTTGCATAATAAAACATGAACATAGCGGTACGCTGCCAAAAATTCTATTACATCTGAAAGTCATAGAGAATGGAAAATTACAGCACTACATTGTCACGACCCACATCCTAGCCAAGGCATTACAGGTCAAGTACCGGGCGGAGGAGCGGCAACGCATCCGTGAAGCACACCTGATGAAGGGGTCCACCTGCCAGTGAGGACCGGAAGCCAGCAGGGTTGGTGGCCACACCTTATAGGCCGAGGAAGGGTTCCATCGAGGCATCGATGATTGTAATCAGAACATTCTGTCTTAGACAGCTACCCTCTCTTCCTCCTCTCTCGCACGCTTGTCGTCGAGTTCTTCCTCAATCCCAGCGCAACGCTGTGGAACCTTGTATCTCCGAGACATTGAATTGCATAGTGAGAATCGGGTCCTAGCATCTGGTATCAGAGCCATAGATCGAGGATCTGGGCTAAAAAAAATTCCACAAAAAATCCACCAAAAAAAACAGAGAGAGAGAGACGGGATTGTCGTCGATTTGGATCCAGATCGGGGGCGGAGGCGAAACCGAGAGCGGAGCGGTGTGGTTTGGTTCTCCTGTAAAATCCCACTGTCGTTCTCAACTCGTGGAGGCGGAGCGGTGCGCGGGCTTGTTCTGGCGACCTCGGTGGCGTGTGGCGGTGGTAGACTATTCGGGTGCAGATCTCGCGGCGGCGGAGTGGTTCCTCGCAGATCCTTGCTGTGAGGGGTGAAATCCCGGCTCCGCGGTGGATCCGTGCACCAGAGGCGGCGAGAACTTCCGGCGGCGGTTGACGCTTGTTCCCGGTTCGGCGGTGTGGGAGCAAGCAGAAGAGGCACTCATGGACAGAGTGCAAACGGATTTCGCAGCACTGAAGAAGCAGGGGGACGAACTGCACAAATAGTGCACTGAAACATCGTCCACACTCAAGGCCATCAATGAGACGCTGAAGGGTCTGAGAAATTGGGTACCTCATGTGGATGACTCCATCAAGGGAATTCAGCAAACACCGGAGAACGTCGGCACACGACTTGATACTCTGGAGGCAGCAAGACCAGCGACTGCAGGCACTAGGACACCAGCGGCGACTCCAGATGAAGGGGAGGTGGCACAGGGAACTGGTGCACTGAAGGTGATCGTGCCTATGCATAGCGGTAGTAGGAGGGAGTTTCCACATACTCCGGTGCATTTTGAGATTGGCGAGCAGTCTGGAGCATTTGAGGACAGTGGGTACCCAACATCCAGAGGCGGTCAACACCGATCACGGCCGCCCAAAATGGATTTTCCTCGGTTCGATGGGGAGAACCCCAAGTGGTGGAAGACAGTTTGTGAAAAATACTTTGCTCTGTATGTAGTGGAACATGAAACATGGGCGAGTTTTGCAACAATGCATTTTGTGGGCAATGCGGCACTCTGGCTCTAGACATATGAAGCTGAACACGAGGTGGACAGTTGGGAAGAACTATGCGTAGCAGTTCATCTAAAATTTGGCAAGGACAAACATCACAAGTATTTGGAGGCGCTGGAACGATGCAAACAGACACATAGTGTGGAAAAGTATTACCAGCAGTTTGAGGCGCTGAGACACAAGGTGTTGGTGCACAACAAGCATTACGATGAAGCTTACTTTGTGACTAAATTCGTTAATGGACTGAAGAGAGAGATTTAGAGAGCCATCAGATTACACAAACCAAAAACGGTGGATGCTGCTCTGTCATTGGCTGAAACGCAAGAAGAATTACTGGAGGAGGGGAGACAGTTCCCTTTCTCACGATCATCACACGATTACAGAAATAAGTACAACAAGACTAGGTTCCCAGGCAAAGGGCTACTGGGCCATACACCTGAAGACAAGAAAAACGAAGAAAAAAGACCCAGTAAGAAACCATGGGAGGAAAAAGTGCAATCACTTAAAGCTCAACGACGTGAACGTGGAGAATGCTTCAAGTGTGGGGAGAAATTCCATCCCGGACACAAATATAGCAAGACAGTATCGTTGCAAGTGGTGGAGGAGCTGATTGAGGCACTTCAGTTATCACAATCTGACAGTGAGGAAGAAAAACGTGTGGATAGTAGCAGTGATGAATCTCTCATGCATATATCACAGTGTGCGCTTGCAGGCACCACTACACCAAAGAGCATCAGATTACAAGGCATGGTCAATGGGAAGCAAGTGTTAATTCTAGTTGACTCAGGAAGCTGTGGCAGTTTTGTCAGTAACATAACAGTTGAGCAATTGGGGCTGGAGACAGTGCAGATCGACCCAGTGACTGTACAGGTGGCTGATGGGGGTAAAACGCAAATTACAACAGCTGTATCAGACATGAAGTGGGAATGCCAGAACAACAAGTTCACAGGAATTTTCCGTGTCTTTGCTATTCCATGCTATGATATCATATTTTGGATGGATTGGTTGCACGATTGTGGGAAAATGTGGATCAATTGGCCAAAGAAAACTCTCAGATTCAGGTTGAATGGCAAAAGGATAACACTGAAGGGAGTGAAAGATAAAACCACCAAATGTGAACAAATTTCGCTGGTGGAGCTGCATCAGTTAGTGAAAAATCGTGCCCTGACACAATTGGTCAGACTGTGCCCCGTCGTCGAATCACCTGACAGAGATATGCCATTTGAGATTGAAGACGTCCTCCAACAACACCAAGAGTGCTTTGCAGAACCGCAAGAGATACCTCCTCATAGGCGATTCAACCATCACATTACGTTGATGCCAGGCGTGCAACCAGTGAATGTCAAGCCGTATAGGTACTCTCCTCAACAGAAAGACGAAATTGAACGCCAAATTCGAGAGATGATCAAGCAGGGCATCATAAGGCATAGTAGTCAGAGTCCCTTTTCGCCACAGGTGTTGTTGGTGAAGAAGAAGGACGGGACGTGGCGCTTTTGTGTTGACTACAGGCAGCTTAACGCAATGACAGTGAAGGAAAGATATCCCATGCCAATAATTGACGAACTACTCGATGAACTAGCGGGCGCAATCTACTTTAGGAAGCTTGATCTGCGATTGGGTTACCACCAGATTCGCATGGCGGAAGGAGATGAGGGCAAAACATCATTTAAAACGCACAGCGGACACTATGAATTTCGCGTCATGCCCTTCGGTTTGGCATCTGCGCCAGCTACGTTTCAATCAGCTATGAACACAATCTTTGCGCACGTAATACGCAAATTCGTGCTAGTGTTCGTCGATAACATCCTAATTTACAGCAAGTCTCTAGCCGATCATGCTCGACATCTGCATCAGGTCTTCCAATTGTTGGAAGCAAACAAGTTGTTGAAAGTGCATGGTTGCCCCCATGCATGATTTTGGTAATTAATGACAATCTCTATGGACTAATATTTGCATTGAGCTATATCTGTAGGTTGTCCATTTGAGTTGCTTGATCTCCATTGTTGGAGTCAAGGTTAAGGGAAGAAGAAAAGTGTGTGTTGATCAAGGCTTTGTGCGGGTTGATCATCACTCAAGGCCAAGTGAAGATATGCCGAAGAGAGCGTCTCCCATCTTGGTGTATAGGGGAGCATCAAGTGAATCTTCACCGAAGCGCAATCGAGTAAGATGGTGCGTCTTGAGGAGATGAAGACCATCTTCATCGACCTCAAGTGGTTTAAGCGCAAGGCAAAGGTATGATCTTGATAGGGTTTCTTTTACCGGTCTCATATTGTTTAGTGAGAGGCCGGATTATAGGATAGATAACCGTACTATCAAGAGGGGCTCTCGACCGAATATCGTGATCGTATCGCCGTAGAGAGCACAAACCTTTGCATCCATGCTATCATCTTTATTGGTTCTTATTTGTCTTTTATCGTGGTGTGGTCTTGATGCTTGTCGTGCTTGTCATGACAAAGCCAAGTTCACCGAAAACGGTTTTCATATGCGTCTTCTATTGCGGTTTCGGTATTGGAGATTTTGCCGGTATATCCGAGCGGAAGATTTCTCTCTTCCATTTCTTTGCAAAATCTTCATTGCTTGTTTGTCATTTTCAAAGGTAGCATTTGTCGTCCTCTTTCCAACAAAATTGGTTTTATTTCATTCGGACGTCAATTGCAAAAGTTCCGGCATTTTCGGTTTGCGAAAAAGAGTTTTTAACTTTCCCCATTTGGTTTTATAATATTTTCTTGGACTATGATGTTTCTCTGCATAATCGTATTGTGCTCGGTGTGACGATTCCAACGAGTCCAAGATTATCGAAAACGGAGTTCGTGGGTGAAAGTTATTGCATTTCCGATTTGTAAATGGGAGTTTTTACCTTTCCCCATTTATCTTTATATTATATTCTTGGACTATGATGTTTCTCTGCATATTCTTATTGTGCTCGTTGTGACGATTCCAACGAGTCCAAGTTTATCGAAAACGGAGTTCGTATGCGAAAGTTATTGTGTTTTCTTCTCGGAGTTTTTATTAGACAGAATTAAAAAAACAGAGAAAAGAAAAGAAAAAAGGCCTGCCGGGCCGGCCTGGCCGGCCCCAGGCCGGGACGAGGCCGGCAGCCTCGGGTGGCTTCCCGGCCCACCCCGCGCTGCCCGACCGGCCCAGGCCGGGACCAGGCCGGCCGGCTCGGGTTGGTCCCCGGCCCAGCATCGTGCCTGGCCGGCCCAAGGCCGGTGCCAGGCCGGTTCGTCTGCTCTGGTTCGATTTCTTCGCTGCTTCCAGGCCGGCCTGGCCGGCTGCCGGCCGGCCCTAGGCCGGGTCGCCTGGGGCACGTTTTTTCCCCTCTTTGTCCTACTTTTTCTCCTCCAACGGCTCCTTTTTAGAGCCACCTATAAAAGGGTTTTCTTCCCCATTTTCAGAGGAGATCTCATCCATTGCTCTCTCTCCTCCATTGCCAACATTTTGAGAGCTCGATTCCCTCTAATCCCTCCGATGATTCTTGCCCAAATTTAGGAAAACAAGAGAGGAGATCTAGATCCATCTTTCCACCAAACAAAATCTCTTCTAAGTGAGGGGAACTTGTGGGATCTAGATTTTAGAGTTCTTGGTGTTTCTCCTCCGTTCTTCCTCCTAAATCCCTCCGTAGCATTAGTTGCTTCGGTTGGATTTTGAGGAGAAGAATTTGACCACTTGGTGTGTTCTTGCCCTCTTGCATTTGTTGCATCGGGTTGTGCTCCCACGGTGATTTGTGGGATTGAAGATTGGGAGCTTGTTACTCTTGGGTCATTGGACCCTAGACGGTGGTGGTGCCGTGAAGACTTCGGCTTGTGAAGCTTCGACACGTTGGGAGCCCCCAATTGAGTTGTGGGTGTGTGCCCCAAAAGTTGTAAGGGCTCCGGAATCCGCCCCGAAGGATTCCGATAGTGGAAGGTGAACCAAACCTTTGGGTGCGGTTCATCGGAGAATAGGGTGAGGCCTTTGTGGCATCTTGAGTAGGCCTTTTGTGGCGAGCTCACACCCCTCCAATGAGACGTACTCCCTTAACAAGGAGGAACTCGGGAATAAATCTTCGTCTCCACGTGCCTCGGTTATTTCTATACCCGAGCTTTTACTTATGCAAATTTACATTGTGATAGCCATCGTGCTTGAAGTCTATATCTTGCTATCACCTTGTTACTTGCCTTGTTTAGCATAGGTTGTTGGTGCACTTTAGGTAAACCTAGAATTTTAGGTTGTTTGGCTTGTTAATTTAAACACCTAGTTTTATTCCGCAATTATCAAGCCCCTAAATAGAAAAAGTTTTAATCGCCTATTCCCCCCCCCCCCCCCCTCTAGGCGACATCTCGGGCATAGTTGTTCTTTCAGCTGTACCTGAAGAGGAGCAAGTGCACATTTGCGCAACGTCACCTGGAATACCTTGGGCACATCATTGGTGCCAACGGCGTGTCAACGGACCCATCCAAAGTGGAAGCGGTGAAGAATTGGCCGCAGCCTACTAACATCAAGCAAGTGCGTGGCATATTGGGTTTCGTGGGGTACTACTGCAAGTACATCAGTCAGTTTGGTATTATTTGCAGGACTCTTACCAATCTGCTGAAAAAAGGGGTACCCTTTGTGTGGTCACCAGAGGTAAATCAGGCCTTTCTGACATTGAAGCAGGCCTTGGTGCAAGCACCTGTGTTGGCATTACCACAGTTCGACAAAGAGTTTGTGATCGAAGCTGATGCATGTGCCACTGGAGTGGGGGCAGTTCTTATGCAGGAAGGGCACCCATTGGCATTCCTGAGCAAGGCCCCGGGCCCCAAAAATCAGACTATGTCGATATATGACAAGGAGTGCCTGGCAATTCTACTGGCAATAGACAAGCGGCGTACATATCTGCTCTACCATCCTTTTGTGATTCATACTGATCAGAAGAGTCTGGTGCACCTAGGTGATCACAAGTTTAGCACACCAATGCAACAGAAGGCTTTTTTCAGGTTGATGGGTTTGAATTACAGGATTGTGTATAAGAAAGGGACACTCAACACGGCTGCAGATGCTCTGTCTCGCAGACCACATCAGGTGTGTGCAATCTCCACAGTGACACCAAGATGGTTGGAAATTGTTACTGAAGGATACCTCCAGGATCCAAAAACAAAACAGTTACTCACAGAATTGAGTGTGCAAGGAAAAAATGAGCAGGGTTTTACTTTGGCTGATGGCATCATTCGGAGACATGGGAAGATCTGGCTGGGACAACACACTGAAGCTCAGCAAGCAATACTGAAAGCTTTGCATGACAGTGGCATCGGGGGACATTCGGGATTCAGGGTGACGTATCACATAGTGCGCCAAATGTTTGCTTGGCAAGGGATGAAGAAAGACATTCTGCAATATGTGCAGAACTGTCAGGTGTGTAAACAGGCAAAGAGTGAGCATGTTCAGACCCCTGGAAAACTTCAGCCATTACCTGTACCACCAGAAGCATGGCACTCAGTTGGGCTCGATTTCATTGAAGGCTTGCCAGTGTCCAATCGCTTTGATACCATTTTGGTCGTCGTGGATAAATTCTCAAAACATGGACACTTCATCCCATTAAAGCATCCATTCACGGCAGCGATAGTGGCACAAGCATTCTTCGATAGTGTGTTTCATTTGCACAGCATGCTGAAAGTGTTGATCTCGGACAGCGCCAAAGTTTCACCAGCCAGTTTTGGCAGCACCTGTTTTGTTTGGCTGACACAACTCTGAACTTGAGTTCGTCTTATCACCCACAGACCGATGGACAGACGGAGAGATTGAACCAATGCCTAGAGACATATTTGAGGTGCTTCGTGCATGCCACACCAACACAATGGGCCAAATGGATTACACTAGCGGAGTACTGGTACAACACGGCCTTGCATTCTGCTCTGGG
The DNA here is from genome assembly GCA_012064385.1 of Puccinellia tenuiflora. Lineage (NCBI taxonomy): Eukaryota > Viridiplantae > Streptophyta > Magnoliopsida > Poales > Poaceae > Puccinellia > Puccinellia tenuiflora. The sequence goes on along the minus strand of QRDG01000204.1, from coordinate 267,323 downwards.
GCGATCACCTTTCGAGGTCCTGTATGGGCGCCAACCGCGACCGTTTGGGTTTCAGCTTCCCGAACCATCAGGCAACTTGGAACTGGATGCCTGGCTAACCGAGCGCGCCAAGATCTTGCCAGCATCTTGAGCATGCTCAGAAGCGCATGAAATCCCAAGCAGACAAGCATCATTCTGAACGCAAATTTGAGGTTGGCGACTGGGTGTACATGAAGCTTCAGCCGTATGTGCAGATGTCTGTTGCTCACAGGTCATCTCAGAAGTTGGGCTTCAAGTATTTTGGACCTTTTCAGATCATACAGCCGGTGGGAGCAGTATCTTACAAGTTACAGCTGCCCGAAAAGTCCAAAATTCATCCAGTGGTGCACATCTCGCAACTGAAAAAGGCTCTACGCCCAGGTGAGTCTGCTAGCAGTACTCTTCCAATTGATCTCATTGATTTCAGTGTACCAGTGCAGCCGATGAAAATCCATGAGGAACGACTGATCCGCAAAGGGAGCAAGCAGGTGCCGCAGCGGTTAGTGCAATGGGAGAAGTGGCCAGACACTTGTTGTACCTGGGAAAATCTCTACACCATGGTCGACGAGTTCCCGCACACACCAGCTTGGGGGCAAGCTGGTTTTTCAGGGAGGGGTATTGTCACGACCCACATCCTACCCAAGGCATTACAGGTCAAGTACCGGGCGGAGGAACGGCAACGCATCCGTGAAGCACACCTGATGAAGGGGTCCACCTGCCAGTGAGGACCGGAAGCCAGCAGGGTTGGTGGCCACACCTTATAGGCCGAGGAAGGGTTCCATCGAGGCATTGATGATTGTAATCAGAACATTCTATCTTAGACAGCTACCCTCTCTTCCTCCTCTCTCGCACGCTTGTCGTCGAGTTGTTCCTCAATCCCAGCGCGACGCTGTGGAACCTTGTATCTCCGAGACATTGAATTGCATAGTGAGAATCAGGTCCTGACATACATAGTATAACTTGGATATAATTGTTACAGCTGACTTCACAGAGAAGGAGGTGTTTGAAACCATCTCTCAAATGGACCATAACAAAGCGTCTAGAGTCTAGACGCGACGGTTCCCGGCTGAATTGTATCAAAACTGTTGGGATGTTATTACTTATTAAGGCAAACTTAATGACGGTGTCCGTTCACTTACAAACTGGAGAATTGTCTTTGTTCAAGTTAAACTTTGGTGTTATAACTTTTTTTACCGAAAAAAGAAAATGAGTACAAAGCAACAATATAGACCTGTATGTCTTATCAATGTAAATCTCAGAAATTTCACTAAAGTAGCCACTAATCGCATTACAAGGATTGCTCATAAGGTGATTAGACCTACTGACAATATTCATGCATGGTCAACACATCATGGAGGGGTGGTCGTGCTACACGAAATAATTGATGAACTTCACCTAAAGAAAATGGATGGAGTGATGTTTAAGATAGACTTTGAGAACGCATATGATAAAGTTAAACGACCCTTTTTACAACAAATTATGCACATGAACGGTTTCAACCCAACGTAGTGTCAATGGACTGTAAAATTTGTACAAGGTGGAAGTGTAGGAATAAAGGTCAATGATGACATTGGCCACTATTTCTAATTAGGAAAGTTTTGAGACAGGGTGATTTGTTGTCTCCAATGTTTTTTCAATATAGTTACACATATGTTGGCAGTACTCATTGCAAGGGCAAAGAAAGATGGTCGGGTAGAGGGTCTCGTTCCTCATCTAGTTGAGGGAGGGATATCAATTCTACAATACGTAGATGATACGATTGTTTCATGAAACACGACTTAGAGAAAGCACGAATATGAAATTTATTTTGTGCGTCTTTGAACAACTATATGGATTCAAGATTAACCTCCACAAAACCGTTTTTTTTTAAAGAAAAGGGGACGAGGAACATCAGTATAAGCAACTATTTGATTGTGCATCTGGTACTCCACCTTTTAAGTACCTTGGGAGTTGGGGTGCCCATCCATCACAGAAAATTAAGTAATTCAAAATTCAATCCAGTAGAATGCCGCTTTGAAGGGAAGCTAGTATGCTAAGTAGAAAAGCTGCTCTCATATTGCAATCGGCTTGTTTCATTAATTCTGCTATGACAAGATGTTTATGCCATCGTTTCTCGAAATATCTAAAGGGGTAAGGATCAAGGTGGTTTGGGTATCGAGGTGCTTGAACTGAAAAATAAGTGTTTGATTAGCGAATGGTTGTTTAAATTACTAAATGAGGAGGGTGTAGCAAGAGCTTCTACACAACAAGTATCTTAAGAATAAAACTTCGTCAAAAGTTCGGACAAAGTCCAAAAATGGTGAAGGCAGATGCCCGCGTTGGGAGAATATTTGGCTAGGTGACACGTCCCTTGCCCAAGAATATTTGGCTAGGTGACTCTAATGTTTTATCACAGGTTTATTAGTTTTAGTAGGGCCTTGACTGGTCATAAGTGAATCCCGTGGTTGCCATATGTCAAAGGGCTAACGATGGTACACTTGTCTGATAAGCCGGATAGTTTTGTTTGGAATCTCACAACCGAACCTTTTGCAGGGTCGGGCTGCGATGTGATCTAACATGGTGTTCCCCACTTTGGGGTGCCGTCTTGAAGATCATCGACCCTGTTCACGCTCTTCCGGTGCTGTATGTCAAGATTGGCAGGTGCCTGGTCGTTGATGTGTGGGTTCCGCGTGGCATCTTGTGTGGCAACGACGGCGTTGACGAGTGATGGTTTGGTCGCGGCAAGACTTTCGTAGCCGGCGTTGTTCCGACGTGTCCGATGGGTCTAGATGTTGGTCTCCCCTTGTTGTGTGAAGTTGGAGCTACTATCGCGTCTGTCGAGCATCGACGATGACTTGCGTTGGGCGGTCCGGTCGTGAAGATCTTCATCTGCGGGTCTTGCATATCTCCTCCTCAGATCTCGTCATCAGAATCGGAGTTGCTATTCTATGTGATGTGTTGGGTGGTTGGCATGGGACAGCGTGTGCTTCACAAGACTATTGTGGCGAGGGTTTTTTTTTCTTGATCGTTTTTCGATGAATTCAGAGTCGTTGGCTCGAGGAGGAGTGATGACGATGACACCAGGGGACAACCCCGACGGCAATTCTCAGGTGG
>QRDG01000204.1:66070-256952 GCA_012064385.1 Puccinellia tenuiflora | reverse complement strand
TCGTCATAAGCAAGAATCTGAACAACGGATCGTACTATCTAATGGATGTGCGAGAGCCGGCAAGTGTAGGCAAAGGAGCTGATACAGCTCATACTCTAGATCCTTATGCAGAGGCAAAGAGGCCTTGGAACATAGCTCAGTTACGTCCCTATTATACTTAAGTTGTAACAGATTCATGAGTTGAAAGGCAATGAGCCCAGTGAGCCATGCCTAGATGTAATCGAATTATTATGATCAAATGAAATAAAGCCGGCTTTTGTGAACATGAGTCCTTTAGTCGAGTCACCCAGTGAGTGCGCTTTGTTCTTTAAATTTTGATCATCAGGTTCTTGGGGGCTTGCTTTTCAGTGAAAAAAAGTTAAGCTTAAACTCTTGGACCCGGCACAGTAGCCAAATTTTCCTAGTTTTCTCGCTGGTAAGTCAGATGCATCCTGCACAATATGATCTATCTACAGGCATGACTTGCTTCTTTCTCTTATGGATCCTAAGGAACATATGAGTTAAGAACCTGTCAGCACAAGCTGTACGAGAAGTCATGCAGGGCCTACTTATTCATCAGTGAAAAATTAGACGGGTTATAAGAACCAAGCCGATTGGCACAAATTCAAAATAGCTAACAAGCTAAATAGTTTAAAGCACCAGAAGTGCATCATTACAGCCCAAAGTAGCTAACAAGCTACATAGTTTACAGCCATCAGAAATAAATTATTACAAGCTAGAGTCATCTAGGGAATTGTCTTTTAAAGGAGCTGAGTCCTTGACTGGAGCTGTGGAGTCCTTAGCTGGAGACTTGTCTTTCGCCTGTGCAGCGGATGCAGAAGTCGACTTCCCAGGAGATTTTGTGGCAACTTTCTTCATCTGGTAGCCAGTTCCCCTCGGGTTCTTCATGTGTTTGCTCAACTCCTCTTGAATTTGGGAGCCGCCAGTTGCGACTCTTGAAGGGGTGGGCGCAGCAGGAGTCTTCAGCGTAGGCTCTGCACCAGTCAAGTCACCAGTCCTAGGAGCCGCTGGAGTGGAAGAGCTTGGCCCAGTTGATGGGGCACCAGTCATATCCTGTGAGGGACGCCCAAAGTTTACGATTGGAGGAACTCCTGGATTAACCCTCTTGTTCTCCAAGTCATAGTGATGAACCCATACCTCCGGGTCCATCTTATTGGCGATTTCGCAGGCGTAAGGCCGCACTAGCAACTCCTCAGCCTTAAAGTCATCCTGGGTGAAGGGTTTGCCATCTTCATGCTGCTCTGGCTTCCCCATAGTGAGCATTGCTGGCTCCAAGACAGTGGGGTAGTAGCTATGGGCCAGCGCAAGTATCCTTATGGCAGATCTCCTCATGGCAGATTGTTTCCACAAGTGCATGTACCCTGGAGCTCTTGACAACTCATCAACCAATCGTTCAGGTTCCTTGGGGTACTTGCCCTTGGAGTTCAGATATTTTACCACAGAGCGAGCACCCTCCTGCAGCCCATGGCAGTGGTCTAGCACGGAATGGAGTTGTTGGCTAGTTGGCAGCTTGAGTTTTGGGGAGTCAGCCCCTGCAAAGTAAGAGAAGCCAAAAGTCATAAGTAACTGAGTTTTGTGTATCATGCTAAAAGAAGGCAAGCGCAACAACTTACCAAAGATATGATGGCACATGGCCTTAATCCCCTTTTGGCATACATCCAAGACGGCTCTCAGATCAGTGTGTGCCTTCTGGGCAGCCTTCTTTGCTTCAGCCGACTCTTTCTTTACCTTTGCTAGCTCAGCAGCTAGGACTTGTAAGTTTTTCTCCAGTTGGAGGGAATGCTGTTTCTCAGATTCAGCAGATTTGGCACTGGAAGCTGCTTCGTCTTCCAATTTCTTCATGTCTCTCTTCATCTTGGAGACAACAGTCTGAAAAAGCAGAAGTCATGAAAGGCAGAAGTCAGCAATGTATAAGTCGACAATTAACAAGTCAGAAAAGTGCAAGTGAGATTTTTTTTACAAGTCAAATTCTATAACTCATGAGCTCCAAGACGTTACAAGTTAACAACTTGGCGCTTGGGGGCTACTCAGGAGTCAGATTTTTTCTAGACACGCAAGTCCTAGTGGAGAAGTCATAAAGCTCCAAGTCGCCACAAGTTAGCAACTTGGCGCTTGGGGGCTACTGGCAGAACAGAATTTTTTCTTTAAGTAAGGAATCAGTTAGCAACATATACTGGTAGCTCCAAGTCGTCGCAGGCTGACAACTCGGCGCTTGGGGGCTACTCGTGCAGAAATTTTTGGTCTAAGGACCTGATAGACAGTAAATTAGCAGCCCCGAGTCCTAGTAGAGCTAAGGACTCAGGCCTTGGGGGCTACAGTATGCAAGTTTGTTCTACCTACCAAGTGATTTGATTTCAGGATGAAGCACCTATCTTAGTTCCAAGTCACCAAAGATAAGGTGCTTGGGGGCTACTGTAATAGGAGACTAATGGATAGAGCATAAAGAGCACAAGTTGGAATGCTTACGTTATGAATCATCTCAAGGGCTCTGAGGGCTACTTGCTCCTCATCCTTTAGCTTGGCGGCTTGATCATTAAGCTCTATGGCCTCAATATAGGCCTCATTGAAAGATTTGTTGTCAGATATCCGGAGCCGGCTGTAGTCAGTTGAAGATTTAGCTGGTTCAGTGTTCAGCTGAGAAGTGGGAGCCGCTTTTTCCTGACTCGGAGGCATCTGAACCGTAGTAGTTGGAGTTCCACCCCCAGAGGAGGATGGGATCACCACAGGAGTCTCCAACCGAGTCTTTGGAGCGGACTCGGGAACAGGGGGAGTCCCAGTAGCTGTTACACCAGCAGATGTGGGAGTCGTAGGAGCTGTCTTTGTACTCGTCGTCTGAGAAGTCGACGGCGGTACAACTCCTCGGCCGGAAGTCACATCGTCCATGCCTGGTAGCTTGGAGACCTTGGCGCAGGGCCGGGCTCTGAGACAGGACAGATTAAAAGTCAGATATGGATTAAAGATAAGTACAGATGACATGCTAGTAAAAACCAAGGAGAAAGGTCATACCCAACATTTGTCTCAAGATCCAAAGCTTCTTGAGAGTCAGAAGAGAAGATTGACATTCCAGACACATAGGAGTCAGCTCTCTCAGGAGGAGAGGTTGACTTCCTCTGGTGTGATACAGGTAAAGGAGGAGGAGACTCTGCAGGGCCACTTGAGCGCAGTTTCCTTTTCTTGGCAGCAAGGACTTGCGCAGGAATTTCTTCGGGCTCGCTGGAAGAGCAGCTAGATTTGCGGACTCGTGAGGCGGGTACCTTGGGCACAGCAGCCCGGGACCCACTTTTTGGAACTGGAGGAGTCGGGGAGCGACTCTTGGCATCTGATGACTCCTCAGATGGAGTGGTTTGGGCTCCTGCAGGGCTCGATTCGGTATGCTCCTTGTCGGCATACTGTGCTTCAGAGGAAGACTCCTCCTCAACGACATTGACAGTGGGAGCCTCAGGTGAGGACTCCTCATCTTCATTTTCATCACCAGCAGCAGTAGCCTCTTTAGAGGACTCCTCGCTGGCTTCTTCTTCCTCAACAACTTCTGCAGCAGCAGAGGTACTCCCTTTGCCCTTGTCAGTTTCAAGGGCCGACTTCCAGAAGGAGTCGGAAAGCTGCAGAGAAGAAAAAGAAAGTTTGAGTTAGCAGATTGAGATAATACAAGCAAGCAAGAAGGAAAGGCAGTTAAAGTACTTACAGCAGGAGCTGGGCAGGTAGAGCAGAAGGGTTGAAGCCCAAAGTGGGCCTGATCCTTCACCATCTTCCCGGTCAGCTTCTTGATCAATCGACCAAGTTCAGGACCGTCAGACAACTTATCAGTCATCCTAAGATCATCAGTGACACACCTGGTATATGAGCAGATGAGCCGGGTCCTAGGACTCAGCGGTTGAATTTTCCAGGTGGTCCAGCAGCGGACAAGATCCATGTTTTCCAGGTCATGAGAGAGGAGAGCCCGGATTCTAAGGATCAAGGACTCGACTTTGGGCCGGGCGGCCTCTGAGCACCTGGCTTTCATAGCAGGAGTCACCTCCAGACGGCTCTCAGAGAATTGAGGGAGTTTAGGTTCATTCTCAGGAGAGGTGTCCTTGCAATAAAAGAAGGACTTTTGCCAGTCCTTGATGCGGTTTGGAAAAATTGGCTTAGGGAAGACAGAGTTTAAGCGACGCTGGAGAGCTACAGCGCCGCATTGTAAGAGAGGACCCCCGGAGGTTTCAGGTTGGGGGTTGCAGTAGAACAACTCGAGCCATAGATCTAAGTCAGGTTTGATCTGGAGGTAATCCTCACAGAGAACAACAAAATTGGAGAGGGTAAGGACAGAGTTTGGAGCGAGGTCATGAATGCGCAGCTTGTAGAATTCGAGGAGCTGGCGGAAGAACAAGTTACCGGGGGGCGTGAAACCGCGGAAGAGGTGCTCCGCAAAGATGACGACCTCGCCCTTCGCCGGAGAAGGCACCGATTCATCCCCAGGAGCTCGTGCCTTGACGCTTGATGGAAGAAGGCCCGCGAGGCGATGTGATTTTAGCTGCTCCGCCGTGATGGTTGAACCGCCCCAATCGGCGGAGATAGATCTCTTCGAGGAAGGTGCGGCGGCGGCGGCGGCGGCCTCGGCGGCAATGTCGACGATCCTGCTTCCAGAAGGGGCCTTGGCCTTGGAGGTGCCCTTGGCGGCGCGCTTGGGGGCCATGGCGTACGTGCGGTGCAAGAAGAAGCGCTGCGCGGGAAAGGAACGAGTGTAGGAGAGACGGAAAGTTTGGGGAATGAAAGGCTTGGTGACGATTCGGTTCTCACCTTTTGGTATTTATGATAGGGTAAAAACCCTAGAGGTTTACAGTGGGGGCCCACGGTAAAATCGTGGGCAACGGTTGGACAGTTAGCAGTTAAATTAACAGAGGTGGAAGAAGGGCCGGCTCGCTCCAGGAAGCCGAGTCCCATGACTTAAAGAGTTGAAAATTGATAAAGTGGTGCACAGGGATAGCCACAGACTCGGCCAATTGCTATAAAGAGCTAGAGCGGTGGACTTGTGCGAAAGGACAGGACAAACTCATTTTATATATGTAATATGTTTTTATGCAGGAATTCATCTTGGAGCTAGCAGCAGGCGACTTTTGAACCTTTGGCTCGAGTGGAAGGAGTCGACCCAGAGAGTCGAACCGGCAAGTCAGAGGAAGCCGCCAAGCTGCGCCCAAGATAAATTCGGGGGCTACTGATGGGGGGATACTTTACAGGTAGGCCCATGGACCCGGAAAGTAGACCCGCCAAGACCAAGAAGGCCAAAGCCGAGTCACGTATCAAGTCGCATGGGCTGGGCTGGAGACAAGCCGACCAAGGCCCATGATGAAGAAAGGACCCGTCCGGAAGGAGTCCAAGTACAACCCGGAGTCTAAACTTGGAAGACCAAGACGTAGAGTAGGACTCCGTGTTCTAGTGTGACTCGGTGTAAATTGTAAGTCCAGAGACCCGGCAGCCTTTATAAGCGGGGTCCTGGACCTTAGATCGAGAAGCTCTAAGTCCAACCAGTAGAGAGAAACCCTAGCCACCAGAGAGAAGTCGCCGGCTCCTAAGTTGTGGGAGCCGGGTCCTTGTAATCGAGGTATATCAAGAGCAATAACATAGAAGCAGGAAGTAGGTCTTTACCTCGAATCAGAGGGGCCGAACCTGGGTAAATCCTTGTTCCTTGGCGAGATTAACCGTTCCAGCGTACTTCAGTCATCAATGGCCCCAGAACTCATCTTCCCTGAGGAAGAACTTGCCGTGACAACCCCACGACAAATACCCTCTCTTGGAGATACACACAATCACTCGGCCAAAGTAACTACGCACATCGGAGAGCATGCAAGAACATAAATCAACATATAAGAATCATGCACAATCTGATCATAACTTTATAATCCATCGGATCCCAACAAACACATCACATAGCATTACAATAATCGATCTTGATCATGTTAGACAGCTCACAAGATCATAAGACATGAAGCACAAGAGAGAGAGACTACCATCTAGCTACTGCCATGGACCCATGGTCCAAGGTGGGACCATAAAGAGCCCTCCGGGATCGATCTCCCCTCCGGCAGAGTGCCGGGATCAATAAAAAATTATAGATATGTTTGACACGTATCAGCATCCCCAAGCTTAACTCCTACTCGTCCTCGAGTAGGTAAGTGATAACAAAATAATTTTTGATGAGACATGCAACCAACACAATCATGATCAAGATAGTAATGTAAAGCTGGGTTGGCCGGAGCCACAAAGTCCACTATCCCGTCACGTCCGACTTGACGTGGCGGGTCCTACACTACGTCATGCCATACCGCCATTGTTGACGACGTCATGACACGAGTTCACTGTGGATGACGCCACAGACTCGTTTACACTGTAGGTGATGTCTAGCACATCCTATCTACCTACTCTACTGTACGGTGCACCTGCCGGACCCGACGAGAACTTCGAGTCCCGGTTACAACACTACTGTCGAGTCAGAATAGACTCCGACTCGACGACTCGACTCGGGACACTCCCCGAGTCGGTACACTGGCTCGGGTCCCTTGGACCCGCCAAAGCTTCGACTCCTCGGACCCGAGAAGAACTCGACTCCTCGGAGCCGCCCTAGAACACAAGCCTATTCCAACAATCACTCCCTAGGCTTGAGTTCCGGCGACACCTCCACCATGCCGATCCTTGAGCACAGCTCCGCCAGGCGGACTCGTCCAAGTGGCTTGGTCAGCATGTCCGCGAGTTGATGTTCGGTGGGCACGAACTCCAACTCGATCTTCTTTGCCTCCACGCAGTCTCGAATGAAGTGGTTGTCGCAACAGTGGAACATGGGGTTCCCCTGATGCGGTCAAAGTGGGTCCATCACGCATGGGCCCACCAAGGAGGCACTCAAGGCCAATGCAAAAGACTGGCAGATGGGCCTCCCCCCATCTGCCCCACGGCGTCCCGACGCGCGCGACATCGACAACCAAGGCAAAAGACCCGGGGACCCTCCGGGGCCCCCTCGACCCGGAAGCAGGCATGGAGGTCCCGGGACCCCGACGCCCGGCAGGAGGCCAGGCTCACCCCGGGAACCAACCTCCAGTACGCAAAGAGGATAAGCTTGCCAGCCCTGGCTGGAAGCTCCTAGAAGACTTGGGCGCCAAGAAGATGGAGGCGCCAAAGGGGGGCAGAGGCGGAAAAGCTGTCAGCCTCTGTCCGCCCTCCCTGGAAAAGGTGGGCGATCTCACCTACCCCCCTGAGAAGAATACTTGGACGAGAGGAGGCCACGTCGCCTCCTAAGTAGAACCCGGAGGGGTTTTCCCGCCAAAACCCCTCCGGCCCCAAGGGTGCACCTGTGGTATCCCCTTAGCCTATAAAAGGAGGACCGAGGCACCCAAGGGAGGAGGACGGATTCTCCAGAGAGTCGGAGGCTAGGCTAGATAGCGCACAAGGCGAAGAGTAGCATAGGAGAGAGGTGATCTCCTCCGGGCCAGGATCTGCTCGTCTTCAACCTCTAGCCAACACCTCCCGGGTTCTCACCCGCGACCACCATTGTAAAACTACACCATGATACACCTCTCAATCGAGACATGCAGGAGTAGGGCTGTTAGCCTCCGGGCGGCCCGAACCTGGGTAAACTCCTTGTGTCTCTGTGATGCTTGCTAGTACGTAGATCTCGAGCGTAGACGAAGCCCCCGGGCGGAAGACGTTACTCAGCCTCCTTCGCGCCCCATACCGAACCTAAAAAGAGGGTATCCTTTACTCCCGGTGTTCGTGATCCAAGACACGACATCTGGCGCGCCAGGTAGGGGGTGCAAGTGCTGATCTCTTCTTCATCGGCTTCACGTTCTTCGTCGAGATCTTCCTCAAGTTCTTCATCGGCTTCGAGATCTTTGAGGAGATATGCGTCAAGTTCTTCGTCAACCATGGCGACAAAGAAGAGGCCCGACGCCCAGACGTCCAAGGCGGCCTCCCCTGCGCGCTCTCAGGCTACCGGTGAGCGTCGCGCTGCTGCGGTAAACCGGGCTTCTCCTCCTCCACCTCCGGAGAAGGACGCTCTGGGCGGGGCTGGCGGCCCAACCCGGAGCGGCGAAGATGGTGGCGCGGAGAAGAGCATGGGCAGCAACATCAGCAAGGACCTCTCTGTCGGTGAAAAGAGCAAGGGTGCCCGCGCTGGCAAGGGTCTACAGGGCACCAAGAGCAAGTCCTGCACTCTCCTCTCGGACGACGCGCAGGCCCGCCACGACGCCCTCATCACCGCCAAGGCTCTGATCCAGTTTCCACCCAGCACCGACAACCCCAAGGTCTACCAGGAGTGGCGGACCCGTGTGGAGGAACTCCTCCACTTCGCCGACGGCGGCCCCAGGTGTGAGCCCGTTCACGCCCCCACCGTCGACAGCCCCGGAGCCAAGGGAGCAGAGGCGCGAGAACCCCGGGACCCTCCCCGAGAAGATTGCCCAGGTGAAGCCATGCCTCCTCAAGCAAACCCTCCCGCGGCGGGTCGGGCGAACCGCAACGGCGGCCCGGCCATCTCCGTTGGTTCATCCTCCACGCGCAACCTGGATCTGCGCAACGACCTCAACAACCGTCTCCACGAGGATGCACGCACCCGCATTGAACGCCGTCGAGAGCGTCATCGACGGGAAGATCGGGACGACGACATCGCCGAGGGCTGCCTCGCCCTCTCCCCTGAGTTTCGTCAGGCCACCTGGCTCGAGAAGTTCAAGATCGATGTCCTCCGCTACGATGACACCACCAACCCTCGAGACTTCCTGCAGCTGTACTCGCTGGCTGCGGTGGTCGTCGGGGCCGACGAGGTCATGATGGCCAACTGGTTCCCATTGGCCCTGAAGGGAGACGCTCAGTCATGGCTCCTCAACCTCCCCAAGTGCTCCATCCGATCGTGGCGGGCACTAAAGGAGGCATTCCTGGGGGCTTTCCAGGGCGGCTACCAGCGCCCAGGAGTTCCCAGCAACCTGCACGACTTCAAGCAGCTTCCGGGTGAAACTCTCCGCAAGTTCATCCAATGCTTCACCCAGAAGATGAACACCATCCCCAGCATCAAGCAGGAGCTGGTGATTCAGTCCTTTCACGCCAACGTTCGGCATACCCGGATGCGCGAGAAGTTGAGCACTCATCGCATCGAGACTACCCGCGAGCTATGGGAGCTCGCGGACAGCAGCGCCCGCGCAGAAGAGGGGGTCAGATTCCCCGGGGAGGAGGAACCCGAGGACAAGGCCACCCCCACCAAGAGCAAGAAGTGGGACCCCGGTCCTGACAAGCGCGTCTTCGTCACCGAGCCTCTCCCCAAGAAGGTCAAGCTGGCCTCGACTTCCGAGGGCGATGAAGATCCATGGTGCCACGTCCACCCCGACGGCAATCACCTGCTCAAGGACTGCCGCCAAGTAAACGGCCTCGCTGCGCGCACGCAATGTCAAGGAGGCGGGACCGGCCTAGGTGCCTGCTACAGCTACGGACTCCACGGGCACTACTCCTGGAACTGTCCCACAGGTCGCCAAGGCGGTGACGGCCGGGGATGGGGGCGTGGTGGAGGACGCGGAGGCCGTGGCGGAGGGTGCGGTGGCCAAGGCGGACGTGGGCCAAACAACGCGGAATTCGCCGACAACGGGGATGCTCCGGCTCCTCAGGGTGGCGGCCTCGGACAATTCCAAGAAGTCAATCGCGTCGTCGGGTGCATTCACGGGGGGATTTACAATCAGGACACAGCCATGTCATAGGGAGGAGAAAACGAAAGGAAAAATACAGCTACAAAGAAAGTCAAGCTGTAGCACCCAGCTTAGACACCCACAGTCGGCCAAGCTAGCTAGCCTTGTTCTTGTTCGATCTTTCAGACCACAATTGTAACTTCTCGATCACACTTTTCAGCAGCAGTTGCCTTGATGTTGCCTTCCCATTAAAAATGCGGTCATTTCGCATTCTCCAGAGGCCGAGGAGGCAAGCAGCGAAGCAAATTAGCCATGTTGTCGAACTGAACTGTTGCTGCGCCAGTTGGCTGAATTACTGATGTTCGCAAGATTTGTTGCTTGGTCTTGGAGAATTTGCTGCTAAATTGAAGTATTTATGACCTGAATTATGCCCATTCCAAGTGTGTGGTTCTCATTAAATGGCGAGTAAATTTTTGCATCTAAGGAAACTAGGACTCATACACTACAGGTGAGGCCAGGTGCCGACGGCCTTTTGCCGTCGGCCTAGCACCTTTTGCCGTCGGCTTAGGTCTACGCCGACGGCTACCGTCGGCGTATGGCCGTCGGCGTAGTACCCCGTAGGCATAGGTAAATATACCGTCGGCGTAGCAGATGCTGTCGGCGTAGGCTATGCCGACGGCAAAACCGTCGGCATAGCTCCCCATACGCCGACGGCTGCTTAGGTTTTCCAATTATTTTTTATTTTGAATTTTTTTATCTTTTTATTTGTATTTTGAAATTTTCGACTTCGTCACATACTTAATCCTTAATTGCACACTTAATTATTATAGGTCAAAGTACTTATCCTAGTCAAACTTCCCAGTCGGTCACCCATCCTCCAGCCAGAGCATGCTTAACTTTTGAGTTCCTTCCAACCTAGCTTCCAAATGAGAAATTAGAACTTACTGATATTAGTACTCTTTCAATCATATTAACCTCTCGGTTATGATGTTACACTTTTCATTGTTTAAATTTTAAAAATTTGTTTGAGTAAAATAACAATGATTATGTAATAGTATATTTCGAATAAATAACAATAAAATGAATTTTACTTTATTTTTTTCCTTTTTATATTTAATATGGAATAATTTGCCATCGGCGTAGCCCTATGAACCTATGCCGTCGGCACAACCATCCTACGCCGACGCCAAAGGTGTGCCAACGGCCACCTCGACCGGCTGGCCCGCCAGGAAGCTACGCCGACGGCCCCGACAAATTGCCGTCGGCGTAGCAGGCGGCCGTCGGCACCTGGCCTCATTCCTGTAGTGATATGAACAAAATACCACATATATTTGGAATTCCATTAATTACATAGTCAAACAGATTCTAATTTGGCCCATTACGTTTACAATACCTATGTCATCGAAAACACCTTCTTGTGCAAGTCAAAAACCTCTTGGTAACGACAACTAGGATCAGTCGCAAAGTGACCACATCACTATCTCACATCATATGCAAGCTAAGCGCCACTACGACATAATCCAGCTAAGACCCTCAGTTTTAATGTTTGAATTCACTTCGGTCAAGAATACATAGCTGCATTACAAAGCCGTGACATGGATTTATCCTTTTTTGCTTCCTTAAAAATATTTTTCATAACTTGTTCCAAAGATTTAAATATTGTAATTATTTTATAGCCTTTTATCTCAATATCAGGAAAATTAACACCAAGTTTATTCGTTATATCTAGCAGGGTACTATCCTCATTATTCAAGACAACAGGTGCAACAGTATCATTATCTAGTTCAGATTCATGACCTGGTATTGTTTCATAGAAGTTTTCTTCACGGCAAATTTTGTTTCGTCATATCTTCTTGGTTCCTCAGCCTCTCACATCTACTTATTTCAGGACCAGAAGTGCCAATTTATTGTGAGGAAGGTTTAGTAACATTGTTCAGTTTCTACCTACTTGTGTTTGTTAAACTTCCAGCAACAAAAGTTTTTGAAAATTTAGTTCCAAAGCATTCCTTCACTATCATAAGCCATTTTAGCAACTTCATCTGTCATCCTAGTGAACTGAGTATCCCATTAAAATTCATATTCTATCTTTTCGATGACTTATGGATTTGTAGGTGGCATGAAAGACAAACTCAATTCCGAAAAAAAATCAGTTGCAACACTTTGAGAATAATATTTTTTTGCTAGAAAAGTAGTTGAAAAGGACAAGAGTCTGAATGAACAATCATATAATGAAAATAAGACATAGCAGAAGGAGGAAGAAGAAGACGAGGAGCTGGTTTATTATGAAGACAACCAATATATGAAGCATGAAAGTTAGGAGATGGATGAAAATATGTTGGAATCCCAGGGGGAGATGGCATGACTTTGAATACTAGTCCTGGTAGAACTCAGTTAATACAACGAACCAATAAAATTACTAAATTGTGCTCCCGTGTATTCAAGGTGGAGTTGGTGAAAAAAACGGGTAGACCCCAGAAAAATATAACCATGGTTGGTGCATTTTCAATAGCATGGAAGTGAAACGCCCTAACAAAATGTAGTTCCTAAAAGTCCTAGCTAGAGAGGAGGGAGCTACTTTTATTGGCCTCAGTGAGACCATAAGAGTAGATTTACTCCTGAATGCTATAAAAAGTTCACTGGAAGTAGAAACTTTGTCTAGGAATCAGTTGCACCCGTGGGAGATCTCATGGTATTCTCCTTGGGGTAGATGCTGATTTGCATGACATTTTAGAAACTGGGTGTGGGAACCACTTCATAAGAATGCAAGTTCTTGGTAAACATGCCATGTTGAAAATGCCTGTAATAGTGGTGTATTGACCAGCTCAACCTGGATGAAAAGAGCATTTCCTAGTTGAAATTCCATCTTTGTTTAATAGATGTAAAGGGGCAGTAATCGTTGGTGGTAGTTTTAATATCATCAGGAATACTAGTGTGAAAAATAAGCCATGTATACTTCCTAGATCGAGTCGTGTTTTTAATTCAACTATATAAATTAATGGATTAAAAGAATTGAACTCTTTGGAAGATTATATACATGGGCTAATAAGCTGTTAGATTCTACTTTTTAACTACTAGACAAAGTTTTGGTTTCTCTAGAGTTGGACTTCTCCTTTGACCACTGTGAGAACATGAAACTATTTGATCATGGTTCTCCCTTAATGTCTAGTGGGTGACATGTCTTTTTTCTCTTTTAGTAATTTGGTTGCGTGCATGCTAGATGCAAGTTCTCGATAAACATGCCATGTTGAAAATGTCTCCGATAGCGGTGTATGTACCAGCTCAACCTAGAGGAAAATATCATTTCTTAGTTGAACATGCATCTTTGTGTAATAGATGTAAAAGGGCAGTAATTTTTGGTGGTGATTTTAATATCGGTAGAAAAACTAGTTTGAAAAATAAGCCATGTATACTTTCATGGTCCAGTCGATCTTACACGGACGCAGTCAACCAGTTAGAGCAAGTATAATAAGGCCACGTAAGCGGGCTATAAGGATTTAAATAATATATTGTTGCTTAGTTGGATGAGAGAGAAGAGGAGAGAGAAGGGAAGCAGGCTCTCATGCAAGAGCCAGCTGCAGCACGTGCTCCTAGACAGGTTGTGAGAGTGTAAAGTGGGTCATGCATTAATAAAGTAGTACTTTTGTATAGCTAACTATTATATGTGTTGGCTATTAGCTTGGCTATAGATGACATGGCTATATCTTATAGCCAACAGCCAGCTATACTATTAACCTTGCTCTTAGCTCTACTTGACTACTCCGTACTTTACACCTGCCGGCCGGCCTTACCTGAGATTGGACAACGATGCCAGATTTGTCCGGGAGCTTCTCGCTATTCCATCGGTCCAAATAATAATCTGGATCGCTGCACAACAACCGCTCTCTTCCAATTTCCAACTTTAGCAGAACTGTTCGTAGGCTTCCTGTGAAGAAATATTCCTACCATGTCGTCTGGATTTAGACGAACAGATTCCCATAGCAACAGAAATATGAAGCAACAAGTATAAATATGAGAAATGTTTCTGAGAAAAATATGAAGCACCTACTCGCAACAAGTATAAATAATCGTGAACTACTAGCAATCGTAGGAGCAAGCAAGAACAAACTGCGAAACAGAGTGAAGCTAGCTCCTGGCATGTCGGCTGGGTACTGAACTCTGCTTCATCCGTCCGCATGGAGGTGGCACTGGCAGCAGCACGAGACCTGTTCGACACCACCGGCATCAGCCTCCCGCTCCTCCTGCTCGTCTCCGGCGTCACTGCCGTCCTGTACGCCGTGATCGGCCGCCGGAGCGGAGCGCTACGCCTCCCGCCGAGCCCATTCGGCCTGCCCATACTGGGCCACCTCCACCTCCTCGCCCCACTACCCCACCAGGCGCTGCACCGCCTCGCGGAGCGCCACGGCCCGCTCCTCTTCCTCCGTCTCGGCTCCGTGCCCTGCATCTCCGCCTGCTCCCCGGACGCCGCCCGCGAGGTGCTCAAGACCCACGAGGCGGCGTTCCTCGACCGGCCCAAGCCGGCGGCGGTGCACCGCCTCACCTATGGCGGCCAGGACTTCTCCTTCGCGCCCTACGGGCCCTTCTGGCGCTTCATGAAGAAGGCGTGCGTGCACGAGCTCCTCGCCGGCCGCACCCTGGACCGCCTCGCCCACGTCCGCCGCGAGGAGGTGGCGCGCCTCGTGGCCTCCCTGGCGCGGCAGACCGCCGCGGCCGTGCCCGTCGACCTGAACGCCGCGCTCATGGGCCTCACCGGCGACATCGTGTCGCGCATGGTGATGGGCCGGCGGTGGACCGGCGACGACAACGGCGCCGAGGAGTTCCGGAGCGTAGTCGCCGAGACGGCCGTGCTCACCGGCACGTTCAACCTGCAGGACTACATCGGCGCGTTCAGGAACTGGGACGTGCAGGGCCTCGGCAAGCGCGTCGACGCGGTGCACCGCAAGTTCGACGCCATGATGGAGAGGATTCTCACGGCGAGGGACGCCAAGCGGCGGCAGCAGCGGGAGGAGAACGCCGACGCCGAGGACGGCGGCGAGGGGGAGGGGAAGGACATTCTTGACATACTGTTCGACATGCACGAAGACGATGCCGCCGAGATGCCGCTCACCAGGGAGAACATGAAGGCTTTCATGCTGGTAAGTATGCAGAGCACGCTCATCAATTGCTTGCTCGATTGGTTCATCAACGATACAGTGCTAAAAAAAATCTTTAACTGGTGCAGGACATCTTCGCGGCGGGGACGGACACGACGACGATCACGGTGGAGTGGGCGCTGTCAGAGCTGATCAACAACCCAGACGTGCTCCGCAGGGCGCAAGAGGAGGTCGACGCGGTGGTCGGCAAGGACCGCCTCGCCGACGACTCGGACATCCCGAACCTCCCGTACCTGCAGGCCGTGGCCAAGGAGACGCTTCGTCTTCACCCGACGGGCCCGCTGGTGGTGCGCCAGTCCCCGGAGCGGTGCAAGGTCGGCGGGTACGACGTGCCGGCCGGCGCGACGGTGTTCGTCAACGTGTGGGCCATCGGGCGCGACCCGTCGAGCTGGCCTGAGCCGCTGGAGTTCCGGCCGGAGAGGTTCCTGGAGGGTGGCGCGAACGCCGGGACGGACGTGCGCGGGCAGCACTTCCACATGCTGCCGTTCGGGTCCGGGCGGCGGATCTGCCCCGGCGCGTCGCTGGCCTTGCTGGTGGTGCAGGCTGCACTGGCCGCCATGGTGCAGTGCTTCGAGTGGAGGCCCGCGGGCGGCGCGGACAAGGTGGACATGGAGGAAGGGCCCGGGCTGACGCTGCCGCGGAAGCACCCCCTCGTCTGCGCCGTCGCGCCGCGCCTCCACCCCTTGCCGCTGCCGTGAGCGAGGAACCAGAGATGCACGGAAAAAAGATTGACGCACTGTGAAGCGTTCTGTCAAAAGTCATAAGACCATCGAAAAGTCCCTTTGAAGCCCTTTATTTTAATTTTTTCAAGTCGACATTCTGAAGTTTCAAAAAATTCCGAATTTTATAGATGTTGACAATTTTGTATTCTACAATCCTGCAAAGTTTCACCCCGAAATAGTTTGTATTTCGGCCTATACAAAAGCGACAAATCCTGATAAATCTGGAAATTTTCGAATCTGGCACAACGCAGTTTTCCCACCTGGGCTCACGGGAGCCGGGCTTATCTGCACCGTGCACACCTCGTTTCAGATTCGTGCTGTACAATTTACACACACATCCTTATCTTTGTACACTTTCTTCCCCCTATAGGAAACAAAGAGTACAAGTCCATCTTGCCCACGTCGCCATCTCTCTTCCTCTCACTTTCCGCCGGCGCCAAACCCCATCCCCCAACCCACCTCCGGCGACATGGGCACCGTCACTCCCGCCGCCGGTAAGCTCCGACTGCCCAGGTCGAGTCTCCACTCCCCCTTATCCGCCCCCTCTGACCCCTCTTCCCCTGTTCTACTCGCAGATCCGCATCCCGCCTTCCTCGCCGACAAGGGCGGCAAGGTCTTCCTGGCGGGCCACCGCGGCCTGGTGGGCTCGGCCATCCACCGCCGCCTGCTCTCCCTCGGCTTCACCGACGTGGTCGTCCGCACCCACGCCGAGCTCGACCTCACCCGCCAGGCCGCCGTCGAGGCCTTCTTCGCCGCCGAGCTGCCCCGCTACGTGGTCCTCGCCGCCGCCAAGGTCGGCGGCATCCACGCCAACTCCACCTTCCCCGCCGACTTCATCGCCGCCAACCTCCAGATCCAGACCAACGTCGTCGACGCCGCCCTCCGCTGCGGCTCCGTCCGCAAGCTCCTCTTCCTCGGCTCCTCCTGCATCTACCCCAAGTTCGCGCCGCAGCCCATCCCGGAGGAATCCCTTCTCTCCGGCCCGCTCGAACCCACCAACGAGTGGTACGCCGTCGCCAAGAAAGGAATTTTGTTACAGAGAAAGGAATTGGTCCATGACATGTTACAGAGAAAGGAATTTTGTTTTCCAAGTTGAGAAATGCTAATTTTTTTGAAAGGTAGGGTGTGTGCTGCAGAATTCAAAGGACCTATATATTTGAATTCTATTTATTTTATGGACTTCTTTGTAAAGTGGTGTCACCAATCTCGGAGCAAATAACAGGACATGGACGACAGGGATAAGACATGAGCGCGTGAGGGCTTGTGGGATTGTATTTCCGAATCTGGCACCGTTCACCAACTCAGGTTCAGAAATTTGTCATTTTACACAGCTCAAAATAAGAAAGATGTCGCATTGTTTTTTTTTTTTTTGCACACCAATAGAAATAATCATTATCTACAAGATTTTTTTACAGAATTTTTTCAATCTCTCGTTTTTTTTCTTCAAAAAACGTGCTTATGGAGCCCCTGCTCCAAAACACCACTATATGGGTTCGGTTCAAAACAAAAAAAATCTGTCAATAAATCTGTCAGAGATTGAATCGATGGTATTATGTTGCAATGTGTGACTTCGATTCAACACAGAGATGGGACACATCCAACAAAAGTATATAAAAAAAATCTTTCAACTCTTCCGTTGGTTGCATGCTGCCCACACTGCTCCATAGCTTTGCAGGTTGCATGTAGGTACTTGGGGCCGAAACCTAACAATATAGGCCTGACCCTGGGCAGACCTGACTATCCGGCCGCAAAAATCAGGTTGAGCCCGGCCCGACCAAAGCCCGACTATGCTCGATCAGCTCGGTCTGACCACGATTAAAATTCAGTTTTTGCAAGCCCAAGCCTGGCCCGGCACGACCATTGGGCCTCAAATATAGTCCCAAGCACGCCACAATGTGCAAGCCCGGCCTGGCTCGAGATTTTTCGACCGTGGTGAGAGAATGATTGAAGGAATAGAGTCTGGAACCAAACCAACATATTGGTTCCTTCTTATTGTCAGATACAATGAACCGATAATGTGCTATATATTGAATCGACTAAATAGGCCAATTGAATTGCTTTCACTACACAAAGAATATGACGATCAATTTAGAACATCAAACCATGTGCACATGCGCACAGTCAAATTGAAATTATATAAAAAATAAAGCAAAATCTAAGATGACAATAACCAACAAAAACATCGACCATTATCATGTTCTTTAACAGCAACACATCATGAAAGATAACATCATGCAAATATCATCGTTGTCGGATCAAGTAAAAGATTAGATCGTGAGTTTTCATCTTTGAGACCAAGACTGGTCAACTTCAATGCAATTCCTTCAACAAGATAGCAATGTCGAAACACCACCATTTCTAAGTATGGCGGCAAAAGTCAGACCAAGAATTTTTATCCAAGATCTCCAGTCCAGGTACCAAAGAAGCACCACCATATCTCGACCACAATGTGAAATCGACCACCCCTTCATTACTTCTAGACTTTCCCTACCAAACACAAATAGACGCCCATATGTTATATCTATGTGTCGTGTTCCAGACCATTCGGCAACGAATATGCCTAATCCTCGCACACGATATCCGTGAAACATAACATAGCAGGACCTCCAACTGATGATCACAACTTGATCACGCCACCTAGATAATATAGTACAACCTATTATGGTTATTTAATGATATTTATAATGTTCAATTAGATTTGTTCAAATTGACTTGGGGAGGGGTGGGGGAGTATGCTTCAGCCAAAAATTAATGAGATTTGTCATATCCAACAAATGCACGCTTATATGCTTGTTGAATGCCAACTTAATGGTCTTAACCAATGTAGTGAATAAACGGTTGAATGGAATCATTCATAAGGTGCACACTCATTTCAGTCAGTTTTCATGCAAGGTAGGAATGTTTTTATGGTGTTGTTGTTCATCATGAAACTATACATATGAAGGGTCGCAGCATAGAAAACAAAAAAAATTCCTACGCAAAGATAGTGGAATAAACCCAACTTCTAGATCCGATCCACGAGAGGTTGGTAGCAAGAAGGAGATCCAATCTCACCCTCGAAGAAAACCGTGAGTGTTTTGTCGAGGCAGGGGTTGGCTAGTCGATCCCCGCAACTAGACTCGTCTAGTCGCGAGGAGATGTATTGTCCAAGCGCCGCACGAGCAACGCCTCCGAGAGATCCACACGTACAGCTCGATGAAGACTCCACGTTCTTGATCCCGCAAGAGGTGGTGGAGAGGCTCGAGATCAACAGCACGACGACGGTGGCGTGGTGTGTATGGTGGAGGTCCGACAGGGCTTCGCCAAGCGGTGTCGGGGAGAGAGGAGGAGGAGGGGTGCGGCTAGGGTTAGAGGAGGGGGTGGCGGCTAGGGCACCTTGGGGGGAGCTCCTTGGGTGCGGCAGCCCTCCCCTGCCCCCTCCTTATATAGGAGGCCAGGGGGCTGCGCCCCACCCCCTCCTAGGGCCGGCGGCAAGGGGGGGGGGTGCTTGCCCCCCAAGCAAACCCTAGGGTTTCGGCCGCCCCCCCCCTTCTAGAAGCTTGGCCCGCATGGGCCCTTGAGGGCATGGTGCGGCTGGCCCATTAGGCTAGCCCACCACCCCTTAATACCATGTAGGCCCCATACTCCTATGGGCCCCACTTCTAGACCCCTCTAGAACCTTCTAGAACTTTCCGGTACTTTACCGATAAATTCCCGAACCATTTCAAACCTCCGGAAACCACTTTCCTTATATGAATCTTATTCTCCGGACCACTCCAGGACTCCTCGTGATGTCCGGGATCCTATCCGGGACTCCGAATCAATATTCTTTCTCACCATCATTTATCTCGAACCCTAACTACATCGAACGTTAAGTGTGTGACTCTGCGGGTTCGCGAATATGTCATATTAATAGCGGGACCGGGATGCCCATATTAATTCCTACATATTCGACGAAGTATTTTACTAGTCAAACCACAATGTCCAGGATTCAATTAATCCATATATGATTCCTTTTGTTTCACGATATATTACTTGTCCGAGATTTAATCCACTGATATCTCCATATCTGATTAATCTCGTTACCGACAAGTTCTCTTTACTCGTTCCCATAGAATAGGATCCCTTATGACTAACCACTTAGTCATATGCTTGCAAGCGTTTGGATGCTATACTACCGAGAGGGCCCAGAGATATCTATCCAACTGTTGGACGAACAAATCCTAGTCTTGAAACATGCCACCCAACAACCTATCATCGGAGAACCTGAAAGCCACCTTTATAATCACCCAGTTACGAAGTGACGTTTGATGTCCACAAAGCACTCCTCCGATAAGCGGGAGTGACATAATCTCATGGTCTAAGGAAACTATATTTGACATCTATTTAATTTGAGTCTTGTCCATTATATCATCACCCATGATACAAACTTCGTTTATTAAGTGATTCACAAATCCATGGTTAGGAAACATCTAACCATCACTTAATCAAACGAACTAGTCATAAGAGGAAAGACTAGGGACACGTTACCGTTTATATTCCACACATGTATTTGTTTCCGCTTAATACAATTCTAGCATGGATATAAACATTTATCATGAACGTGAAATATGATTATCAATAACATTTATTATTGCCTCTTGGGCATATCTCCAACAACATACACTATACATGAATTACATCGGAAACATAAAATTGTGTGATTCTCCGGATGACTCTCCGGATGGCCTTTTCTTCAATAGACTCTCCGGATGAAGAGATTTTCCACTATTCGTAAAACGTGGGTTAATAATTTTGTGTCCGAGTGTAGCTATCAAAGCCAATGATTACACTGGATATTACTTCCTAACAAAAGAGGAACGCTCTATTAAGGTGATCCATTTAATTTCCTTGATGGTATTAAAATTGTTGTGGATATGCTTGCTATCCTCATCAAGCGAGCAAAATGCCATGGTCAAATATCCATTGGTGTCACATCATATGATGATTTACCCACTTTATATGTTCAAAACGTATCTATTTCTTGTGAAGCAATTTGTGGTTGCTTAGGAGGGTGGTTGTACCTCCAAACAATCAGAGTTCAAACCTCAGGTTTGACACTTGTGTGTCGCATAGAAAATAATATCTTGATTATATTGCCTAAAATTGACAATGTTGGATTCATATTGATGCACGCGCTTTCTAATGATATATTTTTTTTATTGAATGACCTCTTATACTTGAACTAATTCTTGGTCAAACATAAATCTTGAAAAACATGGTTACCTCTGATTTATAGGAACCAAATGGGTACAAGATAAACAGGTTGACATTATGTTGGTGCAAAGGCAACATATAATTGATATCTTTTGATGTTAGTATATCCCCTTTGTCGAAAAAACAAGATAAAGAGGTTGTACTAATCACTACAAAATTAATCAACTCCTGAAACCAAAAGAACATCAAAAACATGACATTCAAGTTACACCGAAGCAAGCAACAACTTTAACTTAAGCATTGAGTTCAGACTATAGTGTAATTATTGATTGATAGTCGTGCAAAAAATGTATGATTTCTAATGGGTCATTTTTTGGGATAGTTATGAGCATTTATTTTTTGGCCCGTGCTCGAATCATGGTTCGACACACGTGCTACTCTACAGAGAAAAATACAAATGGTGTCCTTGTGTATGTAAGCACGTATGAATTGAGAGCGTACCAGACCAAAGAAGCCGCAACAATTTAACCCCAAGGTTTTCTGACCAACCTGATCCTCACTTTTTCCCAATATTTAATCAACATGGTACTCTAGGGATGACTTTCAGTAATGATCCAATTCATATACGCACTCATGGTCAGAGTAAATATCAAGTCGTAGGCCTATATATAATGTCCAAACTTCCACATCATTCATGCTACAAAATCCAAGGTCTCTGTAATACTACACTAGCAAAAATGAAGTACTAGTACCAAAGTAGCGCTATTGTCTCCCACTACCTCCTTGTTGGTAATGAGGTCAGCTAGGTTGGTAGGAACGGGAGACACTATGAATTCTTAATATACGTACCAGCATCATGAGACTAGTTGCGGCTCCAAAGAGATATGACTAAAATGAGTTCAGCATTCATACTTTAAAAACTCCATCGCGAGGTTCCATTGGAATGCTTGTGGGAAGAACTCGATGCTAGCGAAAATAGTATTCGTGCTTGTTGGTACCCACTTTTTTCTAATTTCTAGTGAATCCAGTCTAGGCTAACGAATGTGGACGGAGCCCAGAGGTAGTAAACCATGCTTCTTTTATTTTTGTATATTTTAGCTACAAGGGCACCCTATGTCTTCATGTTTGTTATAATTTTAAATATAACATGTACACCAATTTGTTATGAAGACAAACTCTCGTGAGCAGATAACCTATGTCTTCATTAAGTGTATAGCAACACACTCTTTTTATCTGATTTCAAAGGGCAATGCAATCACGAGGGGCTACGCCGCAAACTCGGACATGGCGAGAAAAACAACGAAATGTTGGGTAAACTTGCACCGATTACCCCTTTCTTAAATATTAAAACGCAATAACCCTTTTGTTTGTACATAATCAACGGAGCCCCCCTCCTATCCTGTTGCTGACACTTAAGCTCAGCAGCTACTCAGCGCAGCGGAATTAATGTATAACTTGAACCAGGCCCGGCTTAGATGTATGGCGACCTTGGCTTCGTCCTAGGGCCCATGCCTGGGAGGGGCCCATGGACCGGCCAATTCTTCTTTATGCTGGGCTGAAAGAAAAAGACTTGCAAGTATCCAGCAGGCCCCGCAAAGAGGAAACATGTGTGGGAAGGCAACGATCGGGAGCTCCTTTCCACCGCCTTTAGCGGCGTGAAAGCGCCGCGCCGCGCACCCTTCCTTCCTTATTTGCGTATGTGGGCCGGCCCATTTGCGTATGTGATCTGCACTGCGCACCCTCCCTAACGATTTCTAGTTCCGCTTCGTTGTGGGTACTCCTTTACTGAAGGTCAGACTACTGGGCCTGCCCATTTAGGTTTATTTTTTTCTTTCTTTTATTTTGTGTCTCCTCTATTCAGTTTCATGCATGTTAAAAAGGTAAAAGATAAAACACATTAAGTAAAAACAGAAAAAAAAAATTCGAAATCTGAAATTTTTTCAAACCTGGAATATTTTTTTAATCCGAACATTTTAAATACAATTATTTTTAAATATGAATATTTTAAAAATGTATAATTTTAAAAAATGTTTTATAAAAAATGAACTTTTTTTAAATTGAATTTTTTTCAATTAGAACATTGAACTCATTTGAACAGTTTTAAAAAGTGAACAAAAAATGGCGGTGAACAGAATTTATTTTTGAATAATTTTAAAAAGTGAACAAAAAATGGTGGTGAACGGAAATTATTTTGAACGATTTTAAAAATGAACAGAAAAGGTCGATGAACGAAATCTATTTTTGAACGATTTTAAAAAAATGAACATAACGACGGGAATAAAAACTATTTTGAATGGTTTTAAAAGTGAACAGAAAAGGATGTTGAACAAAATTTATTTTTGAACGATTTTAAATAGTGAACAGAAAATGAAGGTGAACGAAATTTATTTTTAAATGATTTAAAAGTGAACAGAAAATTTATTGTGAACGAAATTTATTTTTGAATGATTTTAAAAGTGAATAGAAAATGGCGGTGAACGAAAAATAGTTTGAACGATTTAAAAGTGAACAGGAAAGGTCGGTGAAGAAAATAAATTTATTGCGAATGAAATTTATTTTTGAACGATTTTAAAAGTGAACAGAAAATGGTGGTGAACGAAATTTATTTTTGAACGATTTAAAAAGCGAACAGAAAATTTATTGTGAACGAAATTTATTTTTAAACGATTTTAAAAAGTGAACAGAAAATGGCGGTGAACGGAAACTATTTTGAACGATTTAAAAACGAACAGAAAAGATCGATGAAAAAAATAAATTTCTCAAAATCATATACAAGTGACGAAAAAAGAAAAAAAATAAAAAACGAAAAAAATGAACAAATTTGAAATATGAACAAATTTAAAATCTTAAATAAATTTAAAATTAAATAATTTCGTATTTTAGAGAATTCAAAATCTGAACGAAATTTGAATTTGAACAAATTCAAAATCTGAAAAAAATAAACCACAAAAAAGAAATGAAAGAAACAAAAAAATAAAAAAACAAAAAAAAGAAACAAAATTCAAATTTGAACAAAAATTCAAAATCTGAACATTTTTTAAAATTATTTTCGAAATCATATGAAAGTAAAAAAAGCAAACAAAAAAGAAATATTAAAAAAACAGAGAAGAAAAAGAAAAGAAAACAGAAAAGAAAAAGGAAAGAAAAGAAATGAAAAAGAATGAAAAAAGAAAAAAAACAGAAAAGCAAAACCATAAGTGGGCCGGCCCGAAAAAGGAAAAAAAAAACAGAAACGAAAAACCGAAACTGCTCAGTGGGCCGGCCCGTTGCGGCTAAGGGGTGCGCGGCGTGAGACGCCCGCGCCGCAACGGGCGGCAAATAGGGTTCGCCGCAACGATCGATGGATCTCCACTACTTCTTCAGTTCTTCGTTGTTCGTTTGTTCGTAAAGGAAAGAAAATACACTGTAAATTAGGAAACAATAGATTGAAATTGACTCAAGGGATTCATTTGCCTAGGGCCCACAAAATATAGAGCCGGGCCTGACTTCAACATCGCTTGTGAACTGCTACTACTATATAAACCAAAACGAAAACGTGTGGGCTCGGTTTCGGGCAAGTATCAGCTGGCTTGATGTGGTGGATGGCAGGCCGTGCCTCCACTTGCACCTCACGTCTATCGGCCCGGACATCCTTTGAGCGCTCGTGTGCAACGGTGCGCGCGGCGGACGTACCGACGGACGGAAGAAGACACTTCCGAATCTCCCTCTCCCCGTGATGAAAAGTGGCGGTGCTTAGTGCGTATATGACTTTGGTTGGGTTATTTTTGGGGATAGTTATGAGTTCTTAGTCCTTGACCCGTGCTCGAATCCTGGTTCGGTCACGACACACGTACTACTCTACCAAGAAAGCTACCACAAATGTTGTCCTTCTGTATATAAGCACGTATGAATTGAGAGCGTACCAGGCCAGAGAGGTTGCAACAACTTGACGCTATATTTTTCTGACAAGCATCCTCACTTTTCACCAAGCTTTAATCAACATCGTCTTCAGTAAAGATTCAGTTCATATACGCACTCATGGCCAGACCTATATATCAATGTCCAATCTTTCACATCATTCCTAGAAAAAAAACCAAGGTCTCTGTAATACTCCACAAGTCAAATATGAAGCGATACCAAATTATACGTTATTGTCTGTCCCACTACATTGCTGGTAATGAGGTCCGTTAGCTAGATTGGTAGGAACGGGAGACACTAGGAATTCCTAACGTATATGAATCTACGGTTTAGTTGTGGCCTCATAGAGATATGCCTAAACTGAGTTCAGCGTTCGTACTTCAAGAAATCCAATGGGAAGTTCTAGCGGAGATGCAAGTGGGAAGAACTCGATGATTGTGAAAGTGGTATTCGTGCTCGTTGCTGCCCACCCTTTTCTAATTTCTACTTAGGCCCGTCATGGCTAATGCATGTGGTCGGAGGCCAGAGTCGAGCAAGGACTTAGTCGCCGCGCACATACAGGTGTACTATTTTTTTTCAAGCCGTGTACATTGTGCGAGTGTGAATAAGAAGAATTTGGGACATTTGCACCTATTTTTGAAAAATACATTAAAACATCTTTACATAAAAAATGTTCTGAAATAAAATTCCATGCACACATCTCATATAAACATGTGCGCAGCGCGGCACAAACTTTTGTGATTTTTACTCCACAAAAAAAAAGGAAATTTGATAACATACATGGTATATAGCATATATTTTGTATTTTTTTTTATACAGGTCAAGCAAAAAGTCGTTTCTCCGTGAAACTTTTCGACGCACACATAGAACCTGCAAAATCAACGCGCACACGGTTTTTAGAATTTATGAACATTTCAAATATATATTTCCAATCCGGTTGCAAATTCCCCATATTCACCTTCGTATTATCCTACATTGCACACCGTTGTTGTGGTCGTGTTGCGGTCTAAAACCGGTTCAGGAACAACATTTACATAACCAATTCAAAGGGACATGAGTGGAAGGGGAGGAATGGGTTGGATGTATGAGCTTGATCTTTAATTCATAGTCGACTTAGATTTAACTAAATCTTAATCAGTTGCACATAATTGTATCTCATGTGTAACTCTGATTTTTAGTTCGAATAACGACGCATCCAAAGGATATGGAGTCAACTAAAAATTAATTAAATCTTAATNAAACACGTGTCGATTTATTAAGAGTAGAAAAACATGAGTTTTTTATCCGATTTCAAAGCCCATTGCAATCTAGGGGCTACACCGCAAACTCTGGCATGGCGAGAAAATCAACAAAATGTTGGGTAAACTGGCACCGATTACCCCCTTAGGCCTCCTTTGAATCGTAGGAAATTCTCAGGATTTCTACAGGATTGCAACCCTCTGGAATTCTTCCTGGAGAAGCCATTTGATTCAAGGGATTGGATCCTGTAGGAATTAATCCCGTAGGAACTCCCTAGTGTGTTTTTCATAGGAAAAAAGCATGAAGTTGGACCTCAT
Source organism: Puccinellia tenuiflora (assembly GCA_012064385.1). Taxonomy (NCBI): domain Eukaryota; kingdom Viridiplantae; phylum Streptophyta; class Magnoliopsida; order Poales; family Poaceae; genus Puccinellia; species Puccinellia tenuiflora. Next base: position 230,826 of record QRDG01000204.1, on the reverse strand, counting down.
GGAAAATTCCTGCGGGAAGAGAACTTAGCGCTAGCTGAGAGTTCCTTTGCCAGTAGGAATCGACTTGGCAGGGCATCCTAATCCTACTGATTTCCTATTCCTTTACCTTTTCTACCCTATGAATCAAAGGAGGCCTTAGTAGTTAGTTACATATTAACACACACTTAGCGTGATATAGAATATGCAGCGGGATTAATGTATAACTCTTGTGTAGTACTCCCTCCGTTCCATTTTACTTGACTCTCAAATAGATATATCTATACGTAAAATACATCTAGATACATTCTTTTTTTTCGAGAGTAAGATACATTCATTTGATAGTCAAGTAAAATGGAACGGAGGGAGAATATCTACTAGGCCGGCCAACCTCCGAGCGTGTGCAAGCGTGCGCGCGGCGGACGCCAATTCCTATATATCGCCCCGCTACGACGCGTTCCCTCCGGTCGCCTGAAGAATCCTGCTGTGGGCCGGCCCATTAGACGGGGTTTTCTTTTTCTTCTCTGTTTTCTTTTCTGTTTTCTTTTCTGTTGTTTTTTCTTTTTCGTTATTTTAATTTTTTTCTATTTTTTCTTTTCTCGTTCATTTTCACTTCTATGATTTTTTTAAATGTTTAAATTTAAATTTTGTTTATATTCGAAAAAAATTCAAATTCAAGATTTTTGTTCATATATGAAATTTGTTGTAATTCAAATTTTATTCATATTCAAAATTATTCAAATTCAAGATTTTTGTTCATATTCTAAAAAAATTATAATTCAATTTTTTTCACATTTAAAAATTGTTCCAATTCAAGATTTTGTTCATATTCAAAAATTGTTCCAATTCAAAAGTTGTTCAAATTCGAAAATTGTTCAAATTCAAAATTTTCACTATTTTTGTTTGTTTTCGTTTTCTGTTTCCGTTTTTCCTTTTTATTTTTATTATGTTTTCATTTTCTTTTTTCTTTTCGTTTTCTTTCGAAAAAATAAAATTCGAAAAAGTTTAAATTAAAATTTGTTCAGATTTGAATTTTTCAAAAATAGTTTCCGTTAACTCGTAGTTTTTGTTCATTTTTTTGAAAATCGTGCAAAAAAAATTTCTTTCACCAGCTTCTTCTGTTCAATTTTAAAATTGTTCAAAAATAGTCTCCGTTCACCCCCATTTTTTGTTCATTTTTTTAAATCTTTAAAACTAGGATTCGTTCACCGGCCTTTTTTGTTCACCTTTAAAATTGTGCAAAAAATAGGTTTTGTCCACCGACATTTTCTGTTCACTTTTAAAATTGTTCAAAAATATGTTTCGTTCACCGCCCTTTTCTGTTCACTTCGAAAATCGTGCAAAAATAGGTTTCGTTCACCGGCCTTTTTTGTTCACTTTTAAAATTGTTCAAAAGTAGGTTTCGGTCACCGGCCTTTTCTGTTCATTTTTTAAATTGTTCAAAAATAGTATCCGTTCACCCCTCATTTTTTTGTTTATTTTTTAAAATTGTGTAAAAATAGTTTTTGTTCACCGATCTTTTCTGTTCACTTTTAAAATCGTTCAAAAATAGTTTCCGTTCATCCCCATTATTTGTTGATTTTTAAAATTGTTCAAAAAGAGGTTTCATTCATCGGCCTTTTTTTGTTCATTTTTTTTAAATTGTGCAAAAATAGTTTTCGTTCACCGGCCCTTTCTGTTCAATTTCAAAATCGTTCAAAAATAATTTCCGTTCACCCCCATTTTCTGTTCATTTTTAAAATCGTTCAAAAATAGTTTTCGTTCACCGGCCTTTATTGTTCACTTTTAGATCGTTTAAAATAGTTTCCGTTCACCCCATCTTCTGTTTCCATTTAAAATCATTAAAAATAGGTTTCGTTCACTGGCCTTTTCTGTTCACTTTTAAATCGTTTAAAAATATGTTTCTTTCATTGGCCTTTTTGTTCACTTTTAAAATCGTTCGAATTTTTTTCAAATTTTAAAAATTGTTCAGATATTTTTTTAAATAGAAAAGGTTCAGATTTTGAAAATTGTGCAATTTCAAAAACATTTTTATTATATATTTTGTTTTCCCAAATTACATAACGTACTAGTTTTTTGTAGAATTTTGTTTTCAGAACTAGTTTCTTGTAGAACTGACACAACGTATTTAGCTTGTGCGTACATGGCTACATTGCTACAGCCATCGTAGCTTTTTTTCACAGTACAGAAATGCGCTTGGTATGAAGACAAAACAGAATTTATAAGCAGAACCATGCTAATTTTTTTTAAATAATACGCGAAATTTATTTAATTAGGAAAATAATACGTGTTTTTATTTTTTTTCAAAAATATTAGTCAATCGTCTTAGCCTAAGCCGACTGGGCTAATCGTCCTTGGGGAAGATGATTAGGGCCTTGTCGTCTTTGGCGAAGACGATAGGTAGTTGGATGCATGCACATGCATAGTACATGGGACCTGTCGTCTTCGGTGAAGACGATTAGTACTAATCGTCTTCGACCAAGACGAGTGGATAATATTTTTGAAAATAAAAAAAACGTGTATTATTTCTGAAAATAAATAAAACAACGTATTATTTAAAAAATATTAGCCAGAACCGTAGCGCAACAAAATAGGCCGAGCCCAATACGCGGTGCTTGTAGGCGATGCGCGTGGGATGCGTCGCTTGAAAGCCATGTATAGCACCTCCCGCGGCGGACGTAGCGATGGATGGAGACTTCGGGCTTCCGAATCTCTCCCCGTGGCGAAAAGCCGAAAAGTGGCGGTGGTGCCGTCCGTCGCCGGCCTTTTGCTCTCCCCGGAGTCCCGGACGTTGAGTTGACGCACATAGTGAGTAGGCAAAAACAGCGGCACATGGCCTTTGACTCTTGGAGATTGTTTCGTGCGTGCTCGTGTGGCACAACGACTACGCGAGGTATACAGACAGTTGTTGTAAAAAAAAGGGTATACACACAGTTCTTCCACGTGCGTGCTCCACTCGGCTTGTTTACATCCGGGGTTGTCGGCCTGCCACGTGGAAGTTCAATAGAGGTGTACTTTCTTATTATGAATAAGGAGAACGCGGGTTGTTTACACCCGATTTAAGACATCTTTAAAAATTATAAAAAAAATGAAATAAAATTCCACGCACACATCTCGTATAAATATGTGCGCGGCACAAAAATTCGTATTTTTTTTTTACTTTTACTCCACTAAAAAGAGAAATTTTATGACATACTGTACATGGTATATAGCATATATTTTGTCTTTTTTATACAGGTCAAGCAAAAAGTCGTTTCTCCGTGAACCTGCAAATTATGCGTGTGCATGTTTTTTAGACTTTATGAACATTTTGAAATTTATTTCCAATCCGGTTGCAAATGCATCATATTCACCTCGATATTATCTACATTGCACACCGTTGTTACGGTCGAAAACCGGTCCATGAACAACATTTACATAGCCAAATCCAATGGACAGGAGAGTAAGGGGAGGAAGGGGTTGCATGCATGAGCTTGATCTCTAATTCTCAGTCGACTTAGATTAGTTAACTAATCTCAGTAAGTAACACATAATTACATTGCATGTGCAACTATAATTTTAGTACGACTCACGATGCAGGTCCAAAGGGTAAAGAGTCGACTAAAAAATAACTAAATCTTAATCAGTTGCACACGGTTACAAACTATATGCAACTCCAGAAACAACACGAATCACAACGCAAAATAGAACGGCTAAGAAGGCGACTGAGATTTAGTTAATTTTCAGTTGATTTAGGTTTAGTAAAACCATATTTTCAAATGGTTACAAGTTTTTTTTAACTCCAGAGGACGAAAGATGTTTCAGCTCCGCGCCTCCACCACCCGGTCCACACCCACTGCCCGAAAATGGTAAAAGTCAAAACACCAACCTCTGCACACGAGCTCTCTCTCTTGCCCGTTCCTTCGGTAACAAAAAGGAAACCGCAGTAAAAACCCAGCGACCCCCCTCTCAAGACTCAACCAACCTCTTCTTCTTCCTTATTTTTGGATGTGAGGTTGGTTCCCTTCCGTTCAAGTGTCTTGGCATACACATCCATTTTATAAAGTTTATTAACAAAAAATAGAAACCGGTAGAAGATGGATTTGAGAGGTAGTTGTGATGTTGGTTAGGCAAGTTGCTCTCATACGGAGATCGTTTTGTTCTGATTAATTTTATTTTCACTAGTCTTCCGATGTTTTTATTATCCTTCTTTGAAGGGTATAGGTCCAGATTCTTTTGGCAAAGTGACTGATTGACGGTTGGGCTATGCCTGTGGCTAGCCAAAGACCCATACAAAGGTGGAATAATAAAATACGCTCTATGCGGCAATACCTTCATGGGTGGGCATGCCACACAATTGGCACTTCGGAAAAAAAAGAAAACATCGACTTTAATCCATCTTTGATGAACTTGAAAACATTGCGGAAGTTTGTTCATTGTATGCACAAGATACTGAGTTTAAAAGCCAATTACATGCGCATATTGCACGAATTCAAAGCCCCATTCATCCTTGAATGTGATTATAATACAACATACATCCACAATGTTACTTGAACAAATACTTGGTGAAAGATAAATCATGGAAAACTGATGCACCTTATTTATATGAAAGGAGGTTGTGTACAAGATAAATAGGTTGTACTAATCACGACACAAAAGATTGACTCCTGAAACAAAACAAAAAAAAAAAATCAATAACTTAAGCATTGAGTTCAGATACTGTAATAATAGATTGATAGTCGTGCAAAATTTTGTATGACTTCGATTGGGTTATCTTCTAGAATAGTTATGAGTACTACGTCCTTGGTCCATGCTCGAATCCCGGTCCGGTCATGACACATTGACACACGTGCTACTCTACAAGGAAAACTACCACAAATGTTTTCCTATATATACGTGTCCAAACTTATGGAGCATTCATAGTACAAAACCCAAGGTCTCTATTATACTCCACTCGCAAAATATGAAGTACTACCAAAGTAGCGCTATTGTCTCCCATTACCTACCTTGTGGTGACGAGGTACGTTAGCTAGGCTGGTAGGAACAGGAGACACTAGGAATTCCTAACGCACCTGAATCTAGAGTTTAGTTGCGGAGTCATAGAGATGTGCCTAAAATGAGTTCATCATTCTTACTTTAAAAATCAATTGGGAGGTTCCATTGACGTTCTCTGTGGGAAGAACTCCATGCTAGAGAAAATGGTATCCCTGCTCGTTGGTGCCCGCTTTTTTCTAATTTCTAGTGAGCCTAGTCAATGCTAATGCATGTGGTCGGAGGCCAGAGGTGAAGAAGGGCAGAGTACACCGTGCTTCTTTTATTGTTGTATACTTTTTCCACCATGTACCCAAGTTCTTCATGTTCGTTTATAATTTGAAATAGAACGTGTACTCATATTTGTTAGTATTTGTTATGAATCCAAATTCCTTTTCAAGAGCATGTGTCAATTTATTAAGGAGTCGAAACATGAGCTTTCTATCTGATTTCAAAGCGAGGCTACGCCACAAACTCGGACATGGCGAGAAAATCAACTAAACGCTGGGTAAACTGGCACCGATTACCCTTTAGTTAGATATTAACATACACTTACCCTGATGTGGAATATGCAGTGGAATTAATGTATAACTTCAGCGTCCCTTGTGTACTATATAAAACAAACGTGTGGGCTTGATTCCGGGCAAGTATCAGCTGTCCTCACGTGGTGCATCACATGAACAAATTCTTGGTGAAAGATATATCTTGAAAAACTGATGCACCTTATTTATAAGAAAGGAGGGTGTATAAGATAAATAGGTTGTACTAATCACGACACAAAAATATTGACTCACAATAACTTAAGCATTGAGTTCAGATACTGTAATAATTGATTGATAGCCATGCAAAATTTTGTATGACTTCGAAGTAAAAGATCTCCTTTATGTATCCTTAAATCGTATAAATGGGGGTTCTGATGTCTCAGATAAATTGTTCTTTACATCATAATCTCAAGAAACTAATTTTGTATGGAGAAACAAAAAATCATGGGTTATTTTTCAGAATAGTTATGAGTACTAAGTCCTTGGTCCATGCTCGAATCCCGGTTCGGTCATGACACATTGACACATGTGCTACTCTACAAAGAAACCTACCACGAATGTTTTCCTTCCTTATGTAAGCATGTAGGAGAGGCCGGAACAACTTTACCTCAAGGTTTTCTGACCAACCTGATCGTCACTTGTCCCCAAGTTTTAATAAACATTGTACTTTAGGGATGACATTCAGTTATGAGCCAATTCTTATATATATATATATATATATATATATATATATATATATATATATATATATATATATATATATATATATATATGCGCTCATGGCCAGAGCTAATATCAAGTCGTAGGCTTATGTATACGTATCCAAACTTCCAGAGCATTCATACTACAAAACCCAAGGTCTCTATAATACTCCACTAGCAAAATATGAAGTATTACAAAAGTTGCACTATTGTCTCCCACTACCTTGTTTTTTTGCGGGTCTCCCACAACCTTGCTGGTGACGAGGTCTGTTAGCTGGGCTGGTAGGAACAGGAGACACTAGGAATTCCTACATCTAGAGTTTAGTTGCTGCCTGAACAAGATGTGCCTAAAGTGAGTTCAACGTTCTTACTTTAAGAACTATGTTGGGAGGTTGGCGAAAGAACTCCATGATAGAGAAAAGGGTATTCGTTGGTGCCCACTTTTTTTGTCTAATTTCTTCTAGTGAGCCTAGTCAACACTAATGCATGTGGTCGGATGCCAGAGGTGAAGAAGGGTACAGTATGTCCTTCCTCTTTTATTGTCGTGTACTTTTTCACGACGTACCCGAATTCTTCATGTTGTAATTTGAAATAGAACATGTACTCATATTTGTTAGTATTTGTTATGAATCCAAATTCATTTCCAAGAACATGTGTCAATTTATTGAGAGTGGAAACATGAGCTTTCTATCTGATTTCAAAACACATTTGCAGTCTAGGGGCTACACTATTTCGGAAAAAAGGGACTATACCGCAAACTCGGACATGGCGAGAAAATCAACAAAACGTTGGGTAAACTGGCACCGATTACTCTTTTGTTAGTTACTAACACACACTTACCATGATATGAAATATGCAGCGGAATTAATGTATAACTTCAGCGTCCCTTGTGTCTATAAACAAAAAAAACTTGTGTGCTCGGTTCCGGGCAAGTACTAGCTGGCTTGACGTGGTGCACTACGACTACCCGGTCCACGTCCCAGGAAAGGAAGTCAGATCAGAAGGAACATCTTGGCCTTTCAAGCTTCGTTTGGGGGGGGGGGGGGGGGGGGGGGGAGGCAGGCTGCAAGACGCAAGCCAGCAATCATGTGGTTGTATAAGGCGCACGTTTCTTTTCCAGACGGTTTTCTTACAAAATAATAATAATATATCAATTCTATCGTGCAAAATTGATATTGTTGGATTCATATTGAAACACCCACTTTCTAATGATATCGATATTTAATCGAATGATTTCTTATACTTGAACTAATTCTTCAACGAACATAAATCTTGAAGAACGTGTTTACCTCTTGTATACAGGAAACTAAGGGAGTACAATCTAAAGTGGTTGTGCTAATCGCTACACACAATTAATTGACTCCTGAAACCAAAACAACATCAATAATATGATATTCAAGTTAAACCGAAGCAAGCAACAACTTTCAACTTAGGAATTGAGTTAAGATTTTGTAATAATTGATTGATAGTCGTGCAACATTTTGTATGACTTCGGTTGGATTATTTTTGGGGATAGTTATGAGTACTTAGTCCTTGGCCCGTGCTCGAATCCTGGTTCAGTCACGACACACATGCTACTCTACCAGGGAAGCTACCACAAATGGTGTCCTTTTGTATGTAAGCATGTATGAATTGAGAGCGTACCAGGCCAAAGAGGTCACAATAACTTGATGCTATAGTACTCTGACAAGCCTCCTCACCTTTCACCAAGCTTTAATCAGCATCGTACGCTAGGAGTGACTTTCAGTAATGATTCAATTCATATACGCGCTCATGGCCAGACCTATATATCATGTCCAAACTTTCACATAATTCCTACAAAAAAAAAAACCAAGGTCTCTGTAATACTCCACTAGTCAAATATGAAGTGATACCAAATTATATGTTATTGTCTCCTACTACCTTGCTGGTAGTGAGGTCCGTTAGCTAGGTTGGTAGGAATGGGAGACACTAGGAATTCCTCACGTATCTAATTAAATCTACATTTTAGTTGTGGCCTCACAGAGATATGCCTAACATGAGTTCAGCGTTCGTACTTCAAGACCGCCTAGGAGAAGTTCCAATGGATATGCAGGTGGCAAGAACTCGATGCTAGTGAAAGTGGTACTCGTGCTCGTTGCTGCCCAACTTTTTTCTAATTTCTACTTAGGGTAGTCATGGTTAATGCATGTGGTTGGAGGCCAGAGTTGAGCAAGGACTGAGTACACCTTACTTCTTTTATTGTTGTATACATTTTTTACGATGTACGAGAGATCTTCATGTTGGTTGTAATTTGGAATAGAACATGCACTCTTATTTGTTTTGTTTTTTTTACATAGGCAGCAAGAAACGTTTGTTTTTTGTGAAACTTGTGCGCACATAGAATGTTGAGACGCACCCGCAAAATTTTTGTTTAAATTTTTTTAACATGTCTTTTTTTCCGATGACAGGAGCATATACTCCCATGTGCCGAAGTGAACTACCCTAACATACTTATATGTAAACAAAAAAAAAAGTGCGGGCTCGGTTCCGGGCAACAAGCATCAGCTGGCCATGGCCTGACGTGGTGCATGGCAGGCCGCGCGCGCCTCCATTGCACCTGACGTCTACTGGGCCGGACAACCTCTGAGCGCTGGTGTGCAAGCGTGCGCGCGGCGGACGTACCGATGGCCGGAACAAGCCAGAGGCTTCGAACCTCTCCCCGTGACCGTGACGAAAAGTGGCGGTGGCGCCGTCCGTCGCCAGCGTTTTGCTCTCCCCGGAGTCCCGCACGTTGAGTTGACGCACACAGTGAACACGGCAAAGACAGCGTCGTCACATGGCCTTTGACTCTTCGAGATTGCTTCTTCGTGTCGTGCCGCTCACGACTAGAGTACGCGAGGTATACATACATACACACAGTCTCCCCACATGCGTTGCGTGCTAGTCTCGATCGACTTGTTTACATCGGGTGCTGCCGCGTGGAAGTTCAGTACAGGTGTACTAGTAGTACATTTATTTTCGGAAGCATTGTAGATTTGTAGTGTACATTGCATACCGTACACAGGAATAACATTTGAGCTCAACTCTACTCCCACATCAACGGTCACCTTCATAGAGCCGCCTCAAAGTTGATAGCAACGTATGCTCTGCTCGGTAACTTGGTTTTTTCGCCGTTATTTAGATTTTGGGAGGTTAGCTTTTTTCATGTGTCGTTGGTGTTCGTGGTTATCCGCGACAGCGCTGACGTGGTTATTGTGAAGTAAAGATGTTGGTCCGAAGGTGGTGGATCTATCGTCCTTCTCTGACTTTGTCGATGGAAGGCGACAGATCTTGGTCGAAGACAGGACGAGGACGTGCCCGGTTGACGAGCCACAACGACATTTGCCTCACTGCATGTAGCAGTCTTGTTCATCGACTCAGCTAGCGATGGTGCTTACTCGGATGTTGCAATGGTGGAGGCTTGACGTCTCTTTCGGCGTTCGTCCCGGCCGCGCTGCGGTTGGACGGCGGCCGCTCGCATCGTTTGTTCTCTCGATCTCTTAGAATTTAATCTGTAAATTTATAATAATCATTTTATTTAGGTCTGTATTTTAGTTTCACATGTGTTCCTGTACGGATGGTGGCGGGGCGAAGGGGGTGGATGCATGAGCTCGGGTGTACTGTACGCTTGGTAGGGTTTATCTGCTTCAGCTCCCCCGCCTCTACACGGTCCACAAGACCACACCCCGAAAATGGTAAAAGTCAAAACACCAACCTCTACACGCGAGCTCTCTCTCTCTCTCGTCTGTTCCTTCGGTAAGAAAAAGGAAGCCGCGGTAAAAACCCACCCCACCTCTTCTTCTTCTTCTCCCTTTGACCACCCAGCAGTACGGGCAGCACGCAGAAACGAAGCGAGCGCAGGCACACCGCACCCCGCACGCGCTCCCGACCCCTATAAATACCGCCACCACTCTTCCCCGCCCCCCCCTCCCCACTCTCCCTCCCCCATTTCGACAGCACTCAGCTCGAGACGCGCGGCGCCAATGCACCACCCCTCGCCGCCGCCGGAGCTCCCCGCGGCCGGGGCCGAGATCCAGGCCGTGGGCTCATCCGCCTCCACCGGCGGCGGCACATTCACGGCGCTGCTGGGGCTCCCGACCTCCCAGGCCATAGAGCTCCTGCTCCCGGGCGCGGCGCCGGCGCCGCCGCCCGCCTTCCCCTCCGACCCGCACCTCGTCGCCCGCTTCTCCGCCCTCGCGTCCCCCTCCCCGTCCCCTCCGCCCCCTCCTCCCGCCAAGCGCAAGGCCGACGCCGCCGCCAAGGTACGTACCCTACCCGTGGTAGCCGCATCTCCGCCGCGCCTGTTCTCGTCGGAGCGGAGTCTGATCGTTGGGTGCGCGCGAGTTTCTGCTCTGCCGCAGGGGAAGACAGCGAAGAAGGGGAAGTCGACGGCGGCCGGGGGCGGCGACGAGAAGGACTCTGGCGAGGACGACAAACGGGGCTACGTGCACGTGAGGGCCCGGAGGGGCCAGGCCACCGACAGCCATAGCCTCGCCGAGCGGGTGAGTTTTTCCTTAAACCCCCGACAAATCCTTGCTCCTAATCCAGTCTCGCCACGCGATTAGATTATTAAATTAGATTTTGCTCCCGCGGGGGCGGGCTAAATCGTGGGCAATGATTGGGCGATTAGGACTCGGCGATGGTAGTGCCTTTTCAGGGGGTTTGGTCTTATTGTTTATTATATAGTATTATCACTTGATTAATCATTCATCCATTTTGGATTCGTGCTAATTTTTCCTCTTAATAACATTGAAAAAAAAAATTCGACAGGCGAGACGGGAGAAGATAAACGCGAGGATGGAGCTGCTCAAGGAGCTGGTCCCCGGATGCAGCAAGGTCTGTCTGTCTGTCTGCACCTTCTTTCTTCCTTTTACCCTCTCCTCCTCCTCCTCCTCCTCCGTTTGGACCTGTTTATTATCCTTCCGTTCGTTTTGCACCTCCTTCGTTCTCACAGCAGTCCCAACAGTAACTTACATAGCAGCAGAGCTCTCCCCTGAAAAACATTTTAAAAAAATGCCAGGAGCCCCTCTGCACTGTAAAACTTCGGCTCCTCCGGGCAAAAAGTACAACCTTCGGCGCTTCTTTTTTACTGCTTTTGGTGATACAGCTAGCAAGTTCGGACTTGCTATCGTTTTGGGTGCGGGGTATGGACCGCGTGTTTTTGGCTCACTCGCCGTCGCGGAAGAGCTCTAAAACGCAGCGCGTTCCCAAACGTGGCAATGCCCAATCGCGGCGTGGCGACACGTACGTAGTGCTGGCATAAACGTAGGCCGCGGCTGTGTCTGGGCGGAATGTGGCAGCCACCTCGAAAGGATCCGGTGGAGGCTAGCCTGATGGAGGTTGCTTGTTCGGCCGCTGCCGTAGAGTAGACAGTCCCCTCCCCTACCTTTGGAACGTTGCTATCTCCCTCCCTCCCTACGCAATAATGTTGTGCTCATGGGTCGGCATGTTTGGTTTGGGAGCTTGAGGTCATGAGGTGCTTGCCCGGGGGGTAGGTTTGCCATTCGGACGGTTGGTTGGACTTCATGCTTCATTAATGTGTGGATTTATGGAAAAGTGGTTGGGGCTGTAGTGTACTGCCATTGGCTGACTGTCAGGACGAGCTTTTGGGCTTCAATCGCTGTGAAAGAGAGACTGGGGGTGTAGGTCAATCAATTCACTTGGAGATTTGTGTGAGGACGGTTTACTTCTCTCTCGGGCGTGTTGAGCAAAACTACAATGATCGCTTTGTTGCATCTGCATTAAGAGCCTTGCACAAATAATTTATGTCAAGAGGTGCGAATGTTTGGCTGGAACATGTACATAAGTAGAACGAATACCAGACACCAGCACTTCTGCAGATTAGTTTTGCAACCTAAATACCTAATTCCTCAATGTATTATGACACGGCTTAATCTCTCGCTGTGGCAATTTTGTTTAGTGCCTTACCTATACCATTTCGCTCAGAAGTTGTTAATACTGGTACCCTTATCCCTTAAATACAAGTCTGGAGTCGAATTTCAGTCGGTTGTCATATGTCCTTTCTTAACATCGTGTCATGTGTTGTCAGCTTAAGGCAATACGATTTACCTTCTCCTTTTGCAAGAGAATATGATTTGACTTAGGCAACCGGGATTTCTTCATCTGTGGGTTGTATGCACCAGGTATCTGGAACAGCGCTGGTACTGGAAGAGATCATCAATCATGTGCAATCACTTCAAAGACAAGTTGAGGTAACTATTGCTATCCATTGTAAGACCTGTAAATCCTAAATGCCACTTATTTCACACAGGCTTAACGTGTAAGTCCTTTTTCAACAGGACATGCAAGATTCACAAATGTTTTTCTTCATCTTCCTAATTGTTTTCTTTCTTGCAACTATGGTCCAGTACCTGTCAATGAGGCTCGCAGCAGTAAACCCGAGGGTCGACTTCGGTGGGCTAGACAACCTTTTGACTACAGAGGTACGTTATTTTGTCATCTTTTTTTTTTCTCTCAAGAAGCTTTCTGAAAGTTGGGCAGGAACTTTTCTAGAAACAACTTTTTGCAAGACAAATAGTTTTCTAGATTACCATTATAGATCATTGTAAACTGCACTTTGTGTGAAGTTCATGGCCAAAATTTCCTAATCTGAATAGCTCAGCCTGTGCAGAATGCCAGAATCTCTTCCCTGCATTCCTTTACTTCATTTTCAATATTTCTATCAGCGTTATAAAAAGCGCGGTTAGGCGCACGCTTAAGCTTGCTTAGACGCTGAGCGGAGGCAAAATGCCTAGCGCTTAACATGTGCTTAATTGTGCTCAGCGCTTTAATCCTTCAGAAAAGGGAAAAAGCGGAGGCAAAAAGCTCAATCAGCGCCTAGCGCTTAATGCAACCTTGATTCATGTTGAGGCATTCAACATATGCAGAGAATCCTATGCCACCCACCACAATGACAATGAAATATGCTACTGTCCTTGTCTGGTTAAAACAAATGTTTTTACTGAACCTGTAATTGTAAGCAATTTTACCCATATGATACGTGCCTGCCAGATATTGTCCTCCAACCAATGAGCACACTGCACACAACAAATGGGGAATGTTAAATAATTGTAAGCAACTTTACCACTATGATACGTATCTGCCAGTTATTGCCCTACAACCAATGATCATACTGCACACAACAAATGGGGAAAATGTTAAATTTGGGAATGTTACATTGCCAATAATGCTAACCATTTGCTGGTGCTTCCTGAGCTTTATGGTTTCACAAATATTGTAGAAGGAAGTCTGTGCGTACTTGAATTCTCCCTAAATGGCATATTGATTTACTGTTACTCCATCGTGTAGTTTTGCCTTCAGAAAAAAATGATGATAATAAATGACTAGTAAAAAGATTGTTTAAACTTGAAACAATAACAAATTGAGGGTGCTCTGGAGTAAGTAGTTATCCGCTCAAGGTTATCATTTAAAGAAATTATATCGGCTTATAAGAAGGGACTGCCGAGAGGAAATATGAATCGGTGTCACATTTTAAAATAGCCAGCAAAAGTTCTAGTTGGCATGTTTATAATTTGGTAACTATATCTTTACCTCATAAAATTGATAAAAGTACTTCCTAATTCGCCTGGCCAAAATTTCATCCATGATCCATATTTTTAAGTGTACTACTTGTGCTATTGGGAAATTCAGCATCTTTTCCCCTTCGTTCCCCAACTCGTTGTTAATCTTGAAATGCTTACCATGGTGTTTATAGTGTGGAAGGATAACAGGTTTGAATTGTAAGAGTGGAATGGACTTGGAGCAAGTCAGCTGGCCTGACATGGGCGTCCATGGAGCAAGGAATCTCATGCAACTACAACAGCAGTTCTGGAATGGTGATTTAGCACATCCGCAACAACCAGCTTCACAGTGGGAAAAGAGAGTGGACGTTCATCCTCCCGTCTTTAGCAGCACCAGTTCCTCTCTCTTCGGCTATGATCTTGCAAGCTCTGGTAAAACTATTGAACACACCTTTAGCCTATAGTCTGACTGAATTAGTTGCTTGTCATTTACTTCAAGTTTCTCAGCCTTACTTGGACCAGGGCTGTTGTCTCTTTCTCTGTCCAGGGTGTTTAGATAGATAGGTGAACGTGAAATGTGTGGTGTAGCTCAAAATATGCAGATAATATATTCTACTAGGGAAATTACTAATGCTTTGGAAAAGACAGGCATGAACTGAATACCTAGCCCAATTACAACCGTGATAATTGGTAAATATCAATATCCTAGCATGCTATCGCATAGCCTCCTTTCGACAAACATGATTGAAATGTAATGCAAGTTAGGCAAAAAAAAAACTCATGGAAACTTTAGTGCTATAAGTAGCTTAAGCTGCATCTTGGTGACATGCTAATAGATGTATAAATCTCGGATTTCCTTGCACTGTTCTTGCATAGCCTCCTTTTGACAAACATTATAGTATAGAAATGCAAGTTTTTTTGTGTGGGGAATATAGAAATGCAAGGTTAAGGGAAAAGAACTTATGAAACATGCAGTCCTGTAAGTAATTTACGTTGCATCTCATTGACATACCAATAGATGCGCTTATCATAGATTCCAGGATAATGAACATTCACTAGGAAAAAGCAGGAGCTTATAACTTCCATCGCAAGATTTGTGAATGCATTTCTTGGATGTTTGCTCGTTTCGTTTGTTGTTCATTCAATCATTATTGCCATCATCACCACTATTTTGGGTGGTAGGGGCCATAGATGTGTTCGTCTGGTGGATCTGTTCTCTCTGGCACCAGCGGACCCAGCTGGTTGGTGTGGCTGGACCCAAATCATAAATGCATGTCTAGAAACCATAGCACCTCCGTCTTTCCGTTTGGGCTTGGCTGCATAAGGCCTGTAGATGCAGATCTGGTCCCTTTGGCCCTTCTGACCACTCGGACAACTGTGGAGGGTCCACCGTTCTGTATGTTGTCCACTGCATGTCTGGGGATCCCCTTTCCTGTAATGGAGGCTGCCAGCTACAATCGCTTTAACCCCGGTGCCACTATCTCTAGCATTGGACTGGTTGCTTGTACTGCAAACGTCTAACTTTTTGAATTAAAGACAGTAAGGAAGTGCAAACCTCAAAAGTAAATGAAAGTTGATTTGGCAAGATGGTTTGTGAGTCTAGGGTTTAGGTACTTGTACCCCCCAAAAATGAAATTCTTCATGGATGTATATCATGTTAGAACATGAGCGTCTGCACAAAATCATGCAAGGCTATGATCAAATGTCCGCTGTACAATAGAGGCAAGATGTTTTTGTGTAGCTGCACTGTTCAGAAAACTATCATGTCTGTCTTGTACAGTATAGTTTGAGCATATTTTGCATGATTTTTTCAACTGCAAATGTTATAACATGGTGTACAGCTATGAGTTTTTGCAGACCTTTTCGAGATGCAGTACCTAAACCCATGCACCCCCTTGCATCTACAAATATAATGCCCACATAAACTTACCTAAATTGTCTAGATTTGACATCAGCTTATATGAGCCTCTGCCATTTGGCCAAATGTTCCCATAATCCTAGCAGTTCAAATATACTGAATTTACATGACACAGAAATGTCCAGAATAGCTAATACCATGTGACTGTTCAAAGATGGATTAGCATTAACCAATTTCTTTGTTTAGAGGTCAGTTCGATAGCTTGTAGACGACCAGGTGACTCATGTCATAGAAACCAGGGAGCCAGTTCTATTGTTCATATGATGTTGCGGTGTTTTCATCAAGAATGTAGTGCTTTTGCGTTGGCACTAGAGAAAAAGGTAAGAGAACAGCCTTCTCGATCTGCCGTTTGGATCTGGGGCAATCGATATGAGGCTCTGGATCCAAGCAGAGTGCATTTTGGAGGGACAAGTGCTGTTGGAGGTACAGGCCCAATCATGCAAAGCGTTCAAGAATCATTAAAACAATTATGGCCCCACCTCCTGACTAGATGATATATGTACTGCATTACGGCTGGCAGAATCTGTTTTTCGCAAGAAATTATTGCAACTTCTTCACGTACTGGTGCTTGCTCAGAACTGAGTGGCATACAGCAAGCCTTGTCCTGACTCCAGCCATCACCTCTATCATGCGACCCGCCTTTGCAGCTGTGGAGAGCTATTGTTCGTGATTTCACATTGAAAATTTCACTAATTTTGTTTGACTATTTGTAATTTGATTTGATTCATTTGCTTTGCATTTAATCCTAATCGTCACAAGACAGCGACAACAAATCTGATTTCCTTTATTCTATGCGTGATATTGTGTTTTTCCTTCTATGACGGTATTATGGAACTTTTTTAGAAAACTTGTCTGGTTATAATGATATTTTTAAGCAGAACCCTTGTCATTATATCAAGCAAAACCGAGACGGCAAAAACTGGAGAAAATAACTATGATTTGCACCTATGTAACTGATTACCAGCTAGTTAGTTTTGGTGCCGTAGTTACTGTCCCTCGCTCTCGGTGGCCAAAATGCTACTCCCTCCGTTCCTAAATATAAGGTGTTTTAGCCTTTTTCTAGATTCACGTGTATCTATATGTATCTAGACACACTTTAGTGTGTATGTTCACTCATTTAAGTCTGCATCTAGTTATCATATGAAGTACTTAAAACATCTTATATTTATAAGCGGAGGGAGTACATGAGATAAAAAAATCGAATCATACCACTGACTTGGATATCTTCATATCTTTCTACAGGGCCGCAACAGCCGCCAGCAAGCAAGCTAAAGACAGAGCTGTGAGCTACATCCGTACATTACAAGCCAGGACAAACGAGTTGAACATAGGCTGTGGGCGACAGCAATAGAAGAATGCCATGGGGAGCAAGCAATCAAGGCATGATCTGGTGGGCGCCGATGATGGACATTGCGGCGCAGGGACTTGTTTCGACGGCAGCATTTTGAGGTGATGTACATATGGAGATAGGAAATACTGTTGGTGAGGTGGAGCTGAGCCGAAGGGGATGGATTTCGGAATCATGCCAGGTTTCCTGCTGCTATATCTCTGCAGAGACGGGCGAGCGAGACTGCAGCCGATGTATCCTTGGAGCATTCCTTCTGACTATAGTGGCTGTCTAATCTTAAGGTTATATGAGCAGCATTGCTTGATGAACTAGGCCTTGTTGTTTTCCACCTCCGTGGCTTGATTGCATTCTTTGTGGCAAAGCAACGAGCTGCATTTTCTGTTTGTGGGTTTGTTTGTGTGTGTATGTTGGGGTTGTATTGCTGCCCTTGGCTGTTCACATAAGTTCAGGCGGGCGCACGGTTAAGTCGGTTTTGCCCATTTCTGATGCTGCTGAAGCTTGATAAAGCTGGGGCTGCTACATTTTTTTCTTTCAAAAAGGGGAGTATAACACCGACCTACATAGCCAATTTATTAATAAAGTTTCAGAATTTTATAGTCTTACAATGAAGGGCTCACATGAGGCCGACACATGAATTAACCAACTGAAAACAGCAGGCTGAACAATCTAGACATCTTTTAAGTCTACTAGTATTAGTATGCCGCCATCGAACCTGGCTGAAAGTATCCATAAGATCTCTCCGATCTTGTGGTAGAAGGTTGCAAAAAAATTGGTAGCTCCAACCTTGTTAAAAACTAAATTATTTCTGGAATTTCAAATGGACTAACGTAGAGCTGAAACCCTATTCGGATTCTAGACTTAGTCTTTTTCTTAATTTCGTTCAGCCAATTCCCAAACATATATTAGTGATATTGTTGGTGGATGTATGTGTGACACAATCTTACCAAGACATGACAAAATGAGATGCACAAATGGACTCATGTAAGTCACGAAAAAACAACAGTGTTTAAAATCCTTCCATTGCGGCTTAGCCAAATTATTCTTAGTAAGTAGCACTTTTTTTATTAAGGAACCACTTTTTTTAAGAGTATTTTCAGTTTCCAAACATATTTACGAAGAAACCTCGTCATGTCAGCATACATCAATTTTCACCGTAAAAATCACAGAGTCAGTTATCATCCACAAAACTATCTGGCTCGTCTCTGTCGAATCCAAGCACCCAACTTATTTCCCGTTAAGGCCCATCTAAAACCCAATGTTCAGTGATACCCATGATAACAAGGGTGACTTCTTTTAAACTTCTGCTTATGCAGAAGCAAGTTTCTGGATTCCGGTGGGCAGAAACTGTTGTGGACACTTCTTTTGCATAAGCAGTTTCTACCCTTTTAATAATTTCTGAAAAATATTAAAATCCTGACAATATGGTCCCACTTGGCAGTGGCTCAGAAACGAGCAGAGGCAGGGGAAGGGGATGCGGCCGGCATAACCAGGACAAGCAGGGGGAGGGCGGCGGCCGGCACGGCCAGGGCGGGGACGCGCTCGAGCGTCCCGTGGTCAGGGGCCTCCGGCGGCGGCCAGGAGCTCGGGCGGGCGGGCAGATCTCGGGCGGAGGGCGGAGCTCGGGTGGAGGGCGGAGCTCGGGCGGGCGGGCGGAGGACGGGGACGAGCTCGGGCGGGCGGGCGGGGACGGGGACGAGGCTGGCGGCTGGCGGGCGGCGGAGGACGGGATGAGCTTGAGCGGATGGCGGAGGACGGGATGAGCTAGGTGAGCGGATGGCGGAGGACGGGAACGAGCTCGAGCGGAGGTCGGGCGGGCGGAGGACGGGGACAAGCTCGGGCGGGAGGGCGGCCGGGCGGGGATGAGCTCGCGCGCAGGGACGTGGTCGGGGACGAGGACGAGGGCGGCGGAGGGGACGGGGTCGTGGCCTTTTTTTTTCCCTTTGCTAGGATACCGGAGCTCAGGAAACTGCCTCCGACCAAATGAATTGCACTACGAGGCAGTTTCGCGGTGGAAATAAGCAGCAGGAGAATGCAGAGACTTCTTTTAGGTTTCTTCTGTTTGGTGTCCAGAAACTTAAAAGAAGTGTCCCCAAGTGAGACACCGAAACACCTTTCTGGTGAAGTATTATATAATGACTGATACTGTTGAGCAAGAGTCACATCCCCTAACAAAAGGGTTAATTGGATATATGTCACTGCAATTTCTGGCTATTTCTATGTGAGCAATGCCACTGTAACTTTCATCTTTGGAAAAACGTCACTACAGTTCTGTGTACAATCCATAAATGCCACTTTCGAACATACACCGGCCAATATATGCAAGTATTCCTGCCATATGTACGTATACAAGTGCGCCCCACCTGAATCAGGATTAGAAGAAAACATGCAAAAAAGTTGTGACAGAATAAAATCGAAAAAAGCATGGCTCTTTGATTTTGTATGCTACATGTGCATGCTGCACGTGGTTAAGTTTTTGAACCTAGCTCCTGTACTGTCCGCATGTTAGCCTTTATGTATGCATGTGGATTGGTACAACAAGATTAGTTTCCATATTCAGATACGGACTTTTTTATTAGGAGCTTGCTCACGTCTACGGCATATTCTTTCTTCTCTTTTTCATTTTCGGCAGATATCCATGGCGTCCTTGTGCAATCTTTATCTCTGTCTGTTGCTGCTTGATTGCAGCATCCCTATACTTCTTAAAAAGTTTACCTAAAATAAACCAGAGAAAATAAGCTCTCAACTAAGGGAAAGCAGGTGAATATAATTGCAGCATGGATCATAATGGTATGTACCAATTTTACGCCCAGCCCTGATGAATCAAAAGATAAAACTGTATTAGGCCTTCCAAAAAAAACGAAGCGAATGTTGTGCATATGCAGAAGAATATTAGGGTGAAAGTAGCGTCACCTGCTCTGAGCAGCAATCTCCTTCTCCTGCCTCAAGCATATCGGGACAGACCCTTCAAAGAAGAGAAATTACAACGGTTGAATGCATGCCGACGCCAGCAAACTTATATATGCTTGCAACAAACGTATGTGGCTGTCAAACAATGTTCTACGGAGGCAAACACTATAGCTAAGAAGATAAACAATTCCCCATGCGAGATAAGTGGTCTCTATGCCCAATGTGCACCACTGTGAAAGATAAAACACATATATGCTTCCAATACTGCCAAAAGGTGTTTCTAATCAAAGACAAGAATGTAAGCCATGTCAGTTTCGCAGTCTACCTTCCCCATATCATTTAACTTGTTGTGAGCCAAACATTTCAAAAAAAAATACTAGGAAGGCTGCTGTGAATCTACATAATTCACAGCAGATATTCTAACAAAGGAGTAATTTTATATTAACTGAAGCAGTACAAAATAGAAAATACAAGGAAAATGTACGACAATGGGGGTACAAGGGAAGATGTTGGGAACATCATACAGTGCTGAAAATATTTGCGGACATGATATACAAATATAGCACTTCCTAATTTGTATCGGTAGTTGGAAATTCGAAATTCGTGCCTTCCAACTAAAATTATCAGGAAACCACAGGAGGTTGTTAGGGTCAGGGACTCGGTTTCAGTCTTGAATGTGCTTATCAATGCTGCTACTGGCTTGGGTTAAAAAATGAGATAGGCGATAGAAATCGGGCGAGCTGCACGTTGGGCCAACAGGCCAGAAAATTGGGCGTGCTGGGTAGTCGGCAGGACAAATAGGGGAAGCGGAGAGGGAAATTGGCAAGATAGGATTAGGTTCGGAATTGGCTAGCCATCCCGGCCTGATTCCAGCAGGGAGAGAGGAAAGAGAGGCGGCCGACCTCGTCTGCCATGATGCACTACCGGTGAAGCTCCTGCGCTGCCCTCCACTTCTTCCTTCAGGTCGTGGAACCCTTCGTCCAAGCAGCCGGCTCGTTCCCCTCATTCCCTCCCCTCCTAGCTCATCTACTCACCGCTGCGCCTCAGGTATTTCCCCTAATCTTTCACTTCTCTGTTTGCTCGACCGCTCATGTGTGTGCAAAGGCTGCAAACTATGTATGGCCCGTGTGTGTGTGCGACTCTTTTGTATGTGCATGTGGCCCAACAGCAATGTGCTAAACTACTAATTGTTGTGTGTGTGCGTGCACGCTAATCTGATGGCTTTAGTTGTACATAAAAATCGGCTGTGGTTGTGTGTGCAAATTACTTTAGTTGTATGTTGAATTGTAGATTGCTGTGCTTGTGCACTGTTTGCTAAGCTTGCATGCTAGGATAAACTTGTGGTATCATGGACATTGATGATGGCGAGGCCAAGGTACCAAGGCATTGAGGGGTAACTCAAATGACGTTGGATGGAAATATGGCAAATATTGTGATCCAAACAACAAATGTAAAGTCAAGTGTGACTTTTTTTTGCCATATTAGCACCGGAGAGACTTACTGTTTTACACAACATATTGCAAAGACGGTGAGTATGATGACCAAATTCTTGAAAGCTAAACCATAAGCTACGACCGAGTTGCTCATGTGCGACAATGGGAGTACAAGGGAAGATGTTGGGAAAATGCAAGAAACATCTCTAGAAAGTTGTGGTCATCGACACAGAGGCAACATTAGCAAGAACTTATGTACATGTCTCAAGTGGAAGCATTTATGATACAGCAAGCGAGGAAGTATGTGTTGGGAGCTCAAGCTCGGATCCTAACAAAGCAGGACACATGAACAAGTTTGAGCGTCCTGTTGATGGCAAAGCAAGCAAGGAGGAAGCCTTGATGCAACGAAGTATGACAAGGTTCTATTTTAGGAGATAGGTACATCAAGTTTCAAAATATGTTGCTAGATGGGTGTATATAGATGCTAAACTCTCACATATTGCTTGTATGTTACAATTGCATTGTTTGACACTTTGATACCGAACTAACTAATTATTCGTTACTTGTTTTGTGTAGCAATACCATTCAATGGGTGTGACAATGATGAGTTAAATCAAATGTGTGATGCCATTGAAAAGTTTGGCCCCAGTTACGAGCCCCCTAGTAAATTTGATCTTCGTGAGAAGTTGTTGAGTCAAGAATATGGAAGAACCAAGACTTTGTTAGATAAACGTGAAGAGCAAAAGATAAAGCTTGGGTACACCATTATGACCGGCAGACATGACGAGGAGGAACATAATTAACTTGTGCATGCATTGTAGTGGACTAAGTGGAGGAACTTCTTTCCTCGAGTCAAAGGAGACTTCAGATGTGTCACATACCACGGAAGTCATGAAATAGTGGACAAAGCAATTTAGGAGGTGACTATGATTCTCTCAATCAAGGACCTCAATCTATCCACCAGGTTAACAGTACCAGGCTGGACCATATATATTAGCAGATAAGGTAGTGTTGTGCAATACTAAGTATGTTCATAATAATATTAAAGAAATTGACTTGTTTAAGCAGTGTATCTTCAATTAACTCTTATCCCTTCCTCGACATTGTAACTGTGCAAGATGCAAACTGCGGTACTAAGGTGGCACTAGAATTGAAAAGCAAAGTAATTAAATAAGCAACAAGATAAGAAAGAACAGTGATCAGGATAAAGATGCTTACAGCTGCTTGAAGGATCACATTGCCATGCATGGACTAAGTGGGAAGAGCGCTTGATATACTGGTTTGCTGGTTCAGGCATGCCAAATTCACTGAATTCCACAGTCTTCCTCCGCCGCAGATCCACGGCAAAGATGCAGGATTCAAGGAAGAAGTAGAGCTTGTCGGGGTCTGTAGGGTCAAGGAGCGCAAGTGCAGGGATGCTCCATGGCAGCATCGAGTTAAGGTAGCTCTCGTCTGCCCAGATGTCAAGCAAGGGTACCCTCCTGCGCTCGGGATTCCATTTCCTATCTTCCGTGAGCGCCCACGTGCTCACCAATGGTGCGTCGGGACTGCCGTGGATCTGCACGTACCTCAGCTTTCCGCAGCTCACCATAACGCAGATGTGAGCACCCCAGTTGACCTTAGCTGATTTTACCGGCAGCTGGTCGAGGACCGCTGGAAGCGGGACGTGGAGCAGCTCCGGGTTGTCCGCCAAGGGGTCGCAGGCGAGTAGGCCGTATGAGAGCTCCACCCACCAGAGCATCCCGCCGTAGGAGACGACGCTCTCTGCAGACCATCCCTGGTGCGGCGGGGGCGAGAAGGCAAGCTCCTTCACGACCCACTTGTACTGCCCCACCGTGTAGCAGAGGAGCGTGGCGCGGCCGGTGCCGTCGGTGGCGGGCAGGAGCTCGGCGACAACGCAGCTGCCGCCCCTCACCATGAGGCCGACGTTGGCGCCATAGAAGCCCGTGCGGTAGCCGTGCTGCTCGCGGAGGCAGGTGACCTCGCCGGTGCGCGCGTGGCAGAGGTGGTAGGTGACCTCGTCATCAGGCTCCGTGGCGCAGAGGAGGAGCAGGCCGGAGGAGTCCGCGCCGGCGACGTAGGGGTAGCTGGAAAGGCTGGGCGGGGGGGAGATGCGGACCGGCACGGAGAGGAGTGAGGCGAGCGGGGGCTCAACGCAGGCGACAGAGACGTCGGCGCCAGGCGGAAAGGTGCGCTTCGCCTCCTTGTCCTTCACAACCTTAGGGATCCGGGCAAGGATGGACCACCGCTCCTCCGACGGTGGCGGCGGCGGCGGCGGCATGACTGTACCGGAGGAATTCGATCGATTAGGGTTAGCGCTTGGGCGATGGGTAGCGGCGACCTGCGGGGATCGAGGAAAAGAGAAAAGGGGAAAGGAAAGAGGCGGTTGGAATTGGATTCCCGATTTTTTTCTTGGGGAAATTTAGTTTTAGAACGGTGGCTGGTCTGCCACTGCCATCCGCGGCGGACTCTTTTTCTTCAGCCGGCGGGCCATTTTCGTTCCAGTCGGTCACGAGAGTTTGTTTTTGGCGTGAATTTGACCGAAAATAACCTTGAGGCCAAAGAATTTCACGAAATAAATGTCGGGTGAAACTATTTCACGAAATAACCCTTTCGGGTAGCGCCTCGCAATCAGGCGCTATACTATGCGGTGTAGCGCCTCCTCGCGAGGCGCTACACATCCTGCCAGCGTGGCGCCGGGGGGCCCGCACGTGGAAGTATAGCGCCTCGGATCGAGGCGCTATGTGGAGATGTGTAGCGCCTCAGGAGCAGGCGCTATGCTGTGCATTGTAAAGCCGCGCGACGGCTCACCCTAGTCGCCACTCGCCCCAGAGACACCACGGGCTAGGGTTAGGCGCCGCCGGCTCCCTGCCGCGCTCCCTCCCCGGCACCGCCGCCCCCGCCGCGCTCCCTCCCCGCCACCGCCGCCCCCTCCCTCCCCCGCCACGCTCCCTCCCCACCGCACTCCCTCCTCCGCCGTGGTCTTCCCGGCCGGAACTCCTCCGAGTTCGTGGTCCTCCGAGTTCGTGGTCCTTCCGGCATTGCTCCTCCAATCTCGTGCTCCTCCGTCTCCTCCCCCGACCCCTCAGAGCAAGGTAGGTGGTCAGCCCCGAATTTGTTTGCAAATTGCTCGATTTTCTTTGGTTGTCTTATGGAACAATGACATGTTTAGATGCAAATGACATTTTTAGAAGGTAGGTTGTCTTATGGAACAATGTAATGTCTATTTCATTTGTCTTATGGAACAATGACATTTTTTAAATATCTATAACATTAGGATAGGTGTAGTATGGATAGGTAATATCTATAGCATTAGGATAGGTATGGTGTCTATAGCATTAGCATTATCATTGGTTAGTTTTGCTTGGAATCTGATTGTATATATTAGAACCATGCTCACATATTCGGCACATAGTCACATGTTTCGTTTTGTCAATTGTTTGGAATATTTTGTGGAATATGTAACTCACATAGTATGAATAATATGTAGGATGGTGTGGTTACTAGATAATCACTACGATGTTCAACACCGGGCCTATTTGATTGCGGAGAAGGGCGAGGTGATAAAATTAGTTTTACCCTTGTATGTATTAATTTTCTATTGCTTGGTAGAAGATAATGTTGTAATAAATGTATTTGTCTATTTGCAGGAGCTTGTACCGTTGAAGATTCGGTCTCATGGGGTGTCGTCGGGTGATATGCCGTACGATGAGCGGTACACTGAGTACATTGAGAGGTTGGGCCTCCTCCCGTTCATCCAGTTGGTTAGCCGGTCGACTCCTAATCTTAACCCACCAGCCATCACGGCTCTTGTCGACCGGTGGAGGCCGGAGACGCACACTTTCCACCTTCGGACCCGGCGAGATGACAGTCACCCTACAGGATGTTTCCATGATCTTTGGACTTCCTATCGAGGGGAAGCCTTTGTGCATGAGTACGGATTCTGAAGGGTGGCGCGTGCAGATGGAGGCCCTTATTGGTATGGCTCCTGAGGAGTCCGAAGACAAGAGTAAAGACAGAGTCCCAGCCGGCGCTACTTATGTTTGGATAGTATAGAACTTCTCGCATTGCCCGGTGGATGCCGATGATGACGTGATACAGTCGTATGCTCGCGTGTACGTGTGGTATGTTATCTCTCGGACTCTTTTTGCCGATAGCGGTGGAATTACCGCACAGTGGATGTGGCTAAAGGCGTTGACCGTTTTTGACTCCAAATGGAGCTGGGGTTCTGCTGCACTTGCCTACTTGTACCGGCAGGTAATATGTTGTTCGGCTTTAATTTACATTTCCATGTTAAACATGTCTTCATTTAACCTTGTTTGCATTTATGTGCAGTTGGACGATGCTTGTCGTAGATCGGGCAAGTGTGGAATTGGGGGTCCTATGGTCCTCCTATCGATCTGGAGCTGGGAACGATTCCCAGTTGGACGCCCGCGAGAGGTGGGGTACCTTCCTTGGGCCGACTACGGGGATCACCCTCTACGGCGTCCCACTTGGGCATATAGGTGGGACGTAGTATCAGAGGCTCACAGCGACATCAATACCATGTACAAGCAGTACACCAACGAGTTTGATGCGCTTACCCCTGAGCAGGTTAGTATCTTTGTTTACATTTGTCGATCACATGATTTTGATCTTTCTCCAAAGTGATGGTTGTGTACTTCGTTGTCAGGTGGAATGGGAGCCTTACGGAAGTGGTGATGAGTTCGGTCAAGTGCTGCATTTCTTGTTGAACCCGAAGTGCTTGGAGGAACAACGGTTGTGGCTGATGCGCTGCCCGTTGATATGTAATTGGGCGGTCGAGTTTCACTTGCCACATCGTGTGATGAGGCAGTTTGGGTTGTTCCAGGCTCACCCGGCTGTGTGGGTGGACACGGACAAGTCCCTTCACAGGTAAGATACTAATTTTATTTTGCTGTTCTCGCTTCAACATGGTGATACTGATCGTGTGTATCTTTTCTATATCCAGGTTGGACAGAAAAAGACAGAGGAAGGTGAAGAAATGGGACGTATTCCACAAGAAATATGTCATCGACTTCGAGACTTGTGTGGAGAGGGCTAAGGAGAGTGGATGGGGCCGGCAAAGGGCGCACTGTCCAATTGCATTCAACAACTACATTCGATGGTTTCTTGGGAGTACGAGGGTGGAGCTATGCCCGGCGGCTTTTGAGGAGGAGATTTTGGAAGAGCCCACCGTGTTCGACGAACTTGCCCAGAGGGAGTACAACAGGCTCGTCAGGTCGGGCAACCAAACACCTTTTCTAACATGCTCAACTTTGTGGTAAGTGTTTGCTTTCCCGTTTTCCTTGTAGCACAAGTACCTCTCTCTTCCTTGCATAACTTGTTTACTTTGTGTCAACCATAGCGCTCGGAGATAAAGGAACAAGCCGGTACAAGTGAGCAATTGTTGAGGACCGCCCCGGCGGGAGAAAAGGGTGAAAGTGCACTTCGAGATTTCGTGAAGGTACGTATCCTAATCTTGTGGACTTCAACATGGCCTATATACACTTACTGATAGTAAGTCTTACAGCGGTCGGCCCGACGGTTACGCCGGTTGGCGAACCTACTCGGTTGTCGTGATCCCGAGTACACAACACCGTCGCAGTCTAGGTCCAACTCGACGGCTCATGATGAGGTATGAGATTGAAGGATGCCTAAATTCGGTAATGTTATTTTTCAATTAACTGAACCATGCACTTGTTGTTTTTGAAGATTCCGGATGACATGACGCTGGATCAGGCTCGAGATCGGTCCGCTTACTTGATGAGGTCGAAAAGGGTACCTAGACGGGTATTTAGCCCAAGTGACTACGATGCTAAAGGAAAGAACAATGTTGGTGAGGAGGAGCGGCCGCGGAGGTCAGTAGCGGGTCGGAGGATGAGGTTCAACATGGATGATGAGGAAGAAGAGTCTGGAGATGAGGTAGAGGAGGAAGAAGAACCGCAGCCAGTACGGAAGAAGAAGATTCCAGTTAGTAGAGGAGGTGGACGCGCAAAGGCCCGTGGACGGAAGTAGGAGATGCCATGTTGTTTCGTATCGTAGTTGTAATATTATCGCACTTCTCTGTCGTGTCGAACTTGCCATTTCTATTTGACGGGATGTGTTGTCGTATGTGAACTAGTGAATCTGTGTTTTATGTCTGTGTTTGATTTCTGAAGTTATGAATCTGTGTGTGATTCCTAAAGATATGAATCTGTGTTTGATTCCAGTAAATAATGTAACAGCATAGCGCCTCGGGCCAAGGCGCTATACATGTGTAGCGCCCCAGGCAAAGGCGCTATGCTGTGCAAAATGAGGTGCTCCAGAGAGCTCCCGAGAGCTGTCCCAGCGAGGCATCGTCGAAAACGACTAAGTCATGGTGCAGCGCCTCGGGCCAAGGCGCTATACATGTGTAGCGCCCCAGCCTAAGGCGCTATGCTGTGCAAAATGAGGTGTCCCAGAGAGCTCCCGAGAGCTGTCCCAGCGAGGCATCGTCGAAAACGACTAAGTGATAGTATAGCGCCTCAGCACAAGGCGCTATACTATCACTTAGTCGTTTTCGACGATGCCTCGCTGGGACAGCTCTCGGGAGCTCTACGGAGCACCTCATTTTGCACAGCATAGCGCCTTTTCCTGGGGCGCTACACATGTATAGCGCCTTGGTCCGAGGCGCTATGCTGTGCAGATTATTTGCTCGCAGAGAGCTTTCTCAGCAAGGAAACCTCAACTATAAGTTTCACCACACAGGAATAGTTAGACAGAAATGAAGTTCGACAGAATCACAGAAATAAGGTTCACAAAAGTAAATAAGGTTCAATGGACAACTAGGTTCACAACATTGACTACTACAAGGTTTAGTCGAGAACAAGGTTCGACAAAGGTTCACAACATTGACTACTACAAGGTTTAGTCCATCTTCTCTTCACGCTCCATCTCGAGCCACCTAGCCCTAATCTGCCTACGCTCAATTTCCATAAGAGCCAAGGTACCTTGGGGCTGCTCGAGATCTATCCAAGTGTAGTACTCACAAAGAGGAGGGGGAGACTACAAAAAAAAAAGCATACATTAGTCTTTGGAGATGAAATGCAAATGCGACATGATAATTGGTGATTAACGTACCGGTGGGCGATCATATGCATTTCTTGGACGTTCAGGAGAACGGGTGTAGTTGGGACACATGAAGAACCTTCTTCCTCTGGTGTCGGAATTCTCCGTGCACACTTTCACAATACATTGATCATTGCACCAACAAGTAGGAGTTTTCACCCCTTTGTCTTTACCTTCCAACCACAAATTGCTACGGTTCGCTTTTCGTGGCCTCCATTCTTGATCAGCACAAGGAGGCCTCTCACTAGGCTCGGAGGAGGCCATTTAACTAACCTATACATTTTTAAACATGCATAATCAATTTTCTAACATTGACAAATAAGTGACCTATAACTATTTTACAAATAAATAGTATACCTATCCTAATGGTAATGATATTACAAACATCCCATTATTTGCACAATTAAATCAAAATGAAATAGCCATTGCATTTGGATCTAAGCTTGAGTCAAGATATCAATCTATTTGGGGATAGCATCTACAAATCGGAGAGCACTAACACACTACAAATCGGAGATCACTAACACATATCAATCTAGGATAGCATCTACAAATCGGAGACCACTAACACATATCAATCTAGGCTACCATCCATAAAAACAAACTACAAATCCAAGGACAAATCATAGACAAATGGAGGGGATCGGAGAAGAATACCTCGGGGAAATATTTGGGGAGAAAATCCCCTCACTTTTCTTTCAAATCGGAGAGGATTCAGTGGAGGATTAGAGGAGGGGATGGAACACCGCCGCCGCCGCCGCCACTTCGTCCCTGCCCAAGTGTCTCGGATGGAATGGAATGGGCAACGTATGGCTCGGGAGAAACGGACGCGCGATTTAGGTCACAGAGCATAGCGCCTTACATCAAGGCGCTACAATACCATAGCACAGCGCCTTACGCAAAGGCGCTACACGACCACGATTGGGCCCCACGGACGCCACGCTGGCAGGATGTGTAGCGCCTCGCGCGGAGGCGCTACACCGCATAGTATAGCGCCTGATTGCGAGGCGCTACACAAAAAGGTTATTTCGTGAAATAGTTTCGGCCAACGTTTATTTCGTGAATTTCTTTCGATTTCTGGTTATTTTCGGTCAAATTCACGTTTTTGGCCGGTTTTGGTATAAAAAAAAACATCCCGCATTCTCATGCCGAACCCATTGTATCGGGCTTCGTCTAGGGGTGTCGACACGGAAGGAAAAATCCGCATGGGCCATCTGTCGGCGACACAACGTAGATTCCTCGTCCAGATTCACCCCATTTCTATTTCCCCTCCTCCCCTCCACCGCGAACGCGCCATTAGAATAGGGCACCCCCGCCGCGATGGCACGCCGCACCAAATCCTTCACCTCTATCTCGCTGCTGCCCAAGTTTCCGCGATGGATCGGCGTCGCGATCAAGCTTCGCGCCCACTCAGCTCGCGAGGTGTTCGGCGTTTTGCCTGCGATGGACTCCTCCGACAAGGAGATGCTCGCCGATCTGATGGAAGAGGAAACTGACGCCGCCGACGACGAAGAGCACTTGCTGATGCTCGCCTGTCTGGCATGTCTCTACGCCGCTGATGCACAGCCGAAGTGCGGTGGCTCGGCACCAGGCCGCCGCAAGAGCAAGCCGAGGCAGCAGGTGGAAGGCTATTGCATTCTGTACGTCGACTACTTCGCCAACGATCCGTTGCACGACGAGAAGGTATTTCGGCGCCGTTTCAGGATGAACCGGAATCTCTTCCTCACGATTGTGCATGGCGTTCGAGAGTTCGACAGCTACTTTATTTGCAAGAAGGATTGCACCGGCACAGTTGGATTTTCCTCGCTTCAGAAGTGCACGGCCGCTTTGAGACTGCTTGCATACGGAGTTTCAGCTGATTCGCGGGATGACTATCTGCGCATGGCCGAGTCCATCGTTATTGAGTGTTTCTACAAGTTCTGTAGAGCCGGTGTGGCAGTGTTTGGACCAGGATACTTGCGATCACCCACTGCGGAAGACACTGCTCGGATACTAGCCGAGAATGACACAAGAGGATTTCCTGGAATGCTTGGAAGCATCGACTGTATGCATTGGATATGGAAAAAACTGTCCATTTACTTGGCACGGGATGTACAAAGGCCATAAATTAGCTTGCAGTGTGAGCACGGGATGTACAAAGGCCATAAATTAGCTTGCAGTGTGATACTTGAGGCAGTGGCTATGCATGATACCTGGATTTGGCATTCCTTCTTTGGCTTGGCAGGATTTAACAACGACATCAACGTCCTGCAGTGCTCCAATGTCTTCACCAAGCTTGTTGAAGGTCATGCTCCTCCGGTGAACTACGAGATCAGTGGGGACCACTACAAAAAGGGATAATACTTGGCAGAGGCATCTATCCAAAATGGTCCACATTTGTGAAGACTATCTCAAACCATGTGCCTCGGATGACTCAAGCTTGGTTTTCCAAGTGCCCGGAGGCTTGCAGGAAGGATGTCGAGCGGGCATTTGGTGGGTTCCAAGCTCGATTTGCTGTTGTCTGGTACCCCGCTTTGACCTGGTCGAAAGATAAGATGTGGGAGGTGATGAATTGTTGTGTGATCTTGCACAACATGATCATTGAGAGCGAGCGGGAGTCTCCAGTGGAGGAGGCCGATCGGGAACAACCATACTACAGACAGGGTCCTCTCGTGGGCGAGGACGACGAGAGCGAGCAGATCCCTGTACCAGCATCATGGGATGTCTACCTTGCTATGCGTCAGGAGATCCGAGACCCACAAGTTTATCAACAATTGCAGAAAGATCTAGGTTAATATAATTTGTCTTGAATAATTTTTTAAATTATGAGTTATGTTGATTGTTAAACTATTTGTATTAATTTTTATGTCAAACTATGTAATAAATGATGAATCTGCTCTAAAAATGACGAATTTGCTTTAAAAATTATGTTGTGTGCCTTTTCTTCGACCAAAAATCGCCGGCTGGGGGGCCAAACTTGGGGCGCGACTGGGAAACGGCGCGTCCTAGGCCGAAATATTCCGCCATAGGCCCCCCGAGCGGCCCATAAAACCACCGGCACTCGCCTCGGGGTTGTTCTAAGGGTTTGGATTGTCCTATTTTAAATCAAAATCCGGGTTTTTCTCGGAGCCCACGAATTTCCTGATCGAGCCCAGTTTCGTCATTTGGTTTGCTCTTTTCTTTTCCCCTCTGTTTAGATTTCTGCTTGTTTCCTCCCGTAAAAAAACACGGACCTGCGAAGGTTCGTTTCTTTTCCATTGTAATCGAGACAGATCGAGCGAGAGAGAAAGAGAGAGAGAGATGGGGGGGAAGGAACTACATCGGCGGCGGCGGCGCCATAGCGAGATCTCGGCGACCCGTCGGTAGGAGTGTGACGCCGCAAGGAGCACGGCGGCAGCGCCCTGCCCCGTTTCCTCCCGACGACGCCCTCCCCCCAACCCGCGTCCTCCAAACTATCACCATCCAGTTCTTCCCGGAACCTACGCGGTCCCCTCCCACTCTTTGCGCCTTCATGTCGTCTCCGTCAAGTTGTTGTCTTTCCCGACGCGTCCCACTCCGGTCGTTCTGCGCTAGGATTCGTGGATAGCCTAGGATTTCTTCTAAAATACGAGGCTATCCAAACAGCAGATACGGCTCCGAGTTTCCTTCCGGTGGTTTCCCTGTGCATCGAGAAAACATGTCGTGTACAAAAACGGGTGGGAAAGGAAACTAGGTTCCCAAGCGGGGCCTAAAGAGCATCTCCATCGGGGGTGACTGAATTGTGCCCGACACCCCCCAAGCGGAGCCCCCTTTGGGGGTGCCAGACACTTATCCGGCTCTTTTTTTGTGCCTTGCACACCAACACTCTCACAATGACGAAGAAATCCCTCAAGAGGGAAGGGCAGGGCGGTCGGGAAGAGAGGGTAGAGGGGTGGCCTACGGCGGCTGACCTGCGCCGGACGCTGGGTGGTACGCTGCTCGTCGTCCCGCTCCTCTGTAGATGGGTGGCCTACGGCGGCTGACATGCGCCGGACGCAGGGTGGTACGCTGCTCGTCGTCCCGTTCCAGCAGAGGGGTAAATGGTGAGTAGGGTGGGGGTTAAGGGCAACGACGGACAGAGAGGAGGATGGATGTGGCGTCATCCAGCCTTGCCGGAGGCGGAGAAGAATGGGGAAGGCGGCGGCGGGACCTTACGTGCGACTCTACGAGCGAGCGTCCGAGACGAGGAGTAGGATAAAACGAGGGAGAGAGGAAAACATTTCGGCTCGAATATCTCAGGATGTCGAGCTCCAGACTGATTCATTCGGGAGTGGGCCGCCTAGGCCAAAAAATCTCCACCTCAATATTCGGCCCGAATGCATAGCCTCAATATCTAAGCCATCCAAACACCTGGAATTGGTGATATTCGGGCCTGGACAATGTGAAAGAACAAACGATGTCCCGGATGTCGCCTAGAGGGGGGGTGAATAGGCGATTAAAACTTTTTCTAATTAGGAGCTTGATAATTGCGGAATAAAACTATGTGTTTAAATTAACAAGCCAACAACCTAATTACTAGGCTCACCTATGTGCACCAACAACTTATGCTAAGCAATTCAAGCAACAAGATGATAGCAAGATATGAACTTCAAGCACGAAGGCTATCACAATGTAAATTGCATAAGTAAAGCTCGGGTATAGAAATAACCGAGGCACGCGGAGACGAGGATGTATTCCCGAGTTCCTCCTTGTTAAGGGAGTATGTCTCGTTGGAGGGGTGTGAGCTCGCCACAAAAGGCCTACTCAAGATGCCACAAAGGCCTCACCCTATTCTCCGATGAACCGCACCCAAAGGTTTGGTTCACCTTCCACTATCGGAATCCTTCGAGGCGGATTCCGGAGCCCTTTACAACTTCTATTGGGGCACACACCCACAACTCAATTGGGGGCTCCCAAACTCGTGTCGAAGCTTAACAACTCGAAGTCTTCACGGCACCTCCAACCGTCTAGGGTACACGATGCACCCAAGAGGCAACAAGCTCTTGGGAACACAATGCACTCAAGAGTAACAAGCTTCTCAACCTTCAACTTCACGTATCACCATGGAGAGAGCAACCCGATGCAACTAATGCAAGAGGCAAGAACACACGAAGTGGTCAAGTCCTTCACTCTCAAATTCCAACCAAGCAACAAATGCTATGGAGGGAATAAGAGAGGAAGAACAAAGGGGATGAGCACAAAGCAACCCCAAAATCTAGATCCACAAGTTTCCCTCACTTAGAGGGGATTTTGATTGGTGGAATGGTAGATCTAGATCTCCTCTCTTGAAACCCTAAATTTGGGCAAGAATCATTGGAGGGGAAGAGAGGAATCAAGCTCACAAGGATTAGAACAAAGGAAAAGAGCAAGAACAAGTGAGCAAGGTCAGCAACCAGGTTTTGGGGAGGGAGGAGGCTTTTTATAGCCTCCCCCAAAAACTAGCCGTTGGGGCCTTTTTGGGCCGGAGACTCCGGACCAAGTGGCCGGAGACTCCGGTCTGGCCGGGCAAGTGGAGGGCCGGAGATTCCGGTCATTGGGGCCGGAGACTCCGGCCAGGCCGGAGACTCCGGGCACCCTCCGGGGATGCTCCGGACTAACAATAGAGCGGCACCACACAGGAGCAAAACAGCCAGAAAAAGCATAGGGCCGGAGATTCCGGGTCCCTTGGGCCGGAGACTCCGGTGGGGCCGGAGACTCCGCCCCATCTCCGGGGGTACCTCCGGACCGGGACCAGAGATGCACCACACACATCCATTCGGCAGCGAAAAATAGGGGGGCGGAGACTACGGGTCCTCTGGACCGGAGACTCCGGTGTGACCGGAGACTCCGGACCATCTCCGGGGTAGATCCACACAGAAAAACATAACCCCATAACTTTTGCAAATGAACTCCGTTTTCGATGATCTTGGACTCGTTGGAATCGTCACAATGAGCACAACAAGATTATGCACAGAAACATCATAGTCCAACAATATATTATAAAACCAAATGGGGAAAGAATAAAAGCTCCTTTTCGCAAACCGAAAAACCGTTTCTTTTGCAATTGAAGTCCAAAAGAAGCAAAAACAATTTTGTTGGAAAGAGGACGACAAAAGCAACCTTTGAAAAAGGCAAACAAACAAAGGAGATTTTGCAAAGGGTTGGAAAGGTGAAACTTTCCAACGGATGAACCGGCAAAATCTCCAATACTGAAAACGCACAAGTTTTTCATCAAGACTCCGTTTTCTATGATCTTGGGCTTGTTTCGAAGATAATCACAAGCCCTACAAGATCATGCATATACACATCATAGTCTATCATGTGAGGAGGAAATCATAAGGAGAGAATTTGACCTCTCTTAGAAGAGACAAACCGGTAAACCCTCCGATATCAAAAACGCAAGAAGATATTCATGAGATCCGTTTTTGATGAACTAGAGATTGGTATGGAGATGAACACAAGATCTAAATTCTCACATGGATAAAAGCAAAATAAGAACCAATAAAGATGATTGCATGGATGCAAAGGTTTGTGCTCTCTACGACGATACGATCACGATATCCGGTCGAGAGCCCCTCTTGATAGTACGGTCATCTATCCTATAACCCGGTCTCTCACTAAACATCATGAGACCGGTAAAATAGAAACCCTATCAAGATCGTACCTTTGCCTTGCGCATTAATCCACTTGAGGTCGATGAAGACGATCTTCATCTCCTCAAGACGCACCACCTTTCTTGATTGCGCTTCGCTTGGTGAAGATTCACATGACGCTCCCCCATACACCAAGATGGGGAAAGCACTCTTCGGCATATCTTCACTTGGACTTGAGTGTTGATCAATCCGCACATAGCCTTGATCAACACATACTCTTCTTCTTTTTCTTCCCTTAGCCTTGATTGCGCTTCGCTTGGTGAAGATTCACATGACGCTCCCCCATACACCAAGATGGGGAAAGCACTCTTCGGCATATCTTCACTTGGACTTGAGTGTTGATCAATCCGCACATAGCCTTGATCAACACATACTCTTCTTCTTTTTCTTCCCTTAGCCTTGATTCCAACAAATGGAGATCAAGCAATGCAAATGGACACACCTATAAATATAGCTCAAAGCAAACATTAGTCCATAGAGATTGTCATTAATTACCAAAACCATGCATGGGATCAACCATGCACTTTCACAATGTCAACGTCCAATACCAGACCCGAATGCAAACATCCAAGGACTGTGCTAACTAGGACACATGCCCTAGATTAGACTTTCGTGGGCACGGATGAAATATGGTAATTGAGCCATGCATGCATCCATCACGTGGACTTCTTTTTTTGTTTTTAAACTTTAAAAAACTTTATCTTCTGAACTGTAAGTCAAAACTCAGATCCGTTTTCACGGTTAGTTTTGTCGCGCTGAGATCTTGAAAAGTAGATCCCATATTGATATGTTTTGACAACATTTTTCTCGACCCTAGTTGCCAGGTTATAGCCATTTGTCACCAGGGTATTGCCATGTTGGTCACCATGTTAAAATCGAATGGTTATCAGATTTTTAAAACTTCGCTACTCACCAACATAAGTCTTTCCTGATGTTAATGCCATAGGTGGAATAAATACTCACTCTGTGAATGTCTAGGACATTGCTACAATAGGAAAACATGTAAAAATTAGCTAGTAACTGTGTGTTATTTGAATGGTTATTGTTAACTAGTAGCGCAACTACAGTATTATAACATGGCAACTGACGACGAAAAAAATACTTCATCAAAATATATTAAGATG
Organism: Puccinellia tenuiflora; assembly: GCA_012064385.1. NCBI lineage: Eukaryota > Viridiplantae > Streptophyta > Magnoliopsida > Poales > Poaceae > Puccinellia > Puccinellia tenuiflora. The sequence goes on along the minus strand of QRDG01000204.1, from coordinate 194,653 downwards.
AGATCTTGTTTTAAAGTACCCGTCGAGCCGGACCCAACGGTGAAAACGGGTCGTCAATTCGATTAACGGTTTAACAGATAAATAATTTTGAAATTTCGGATGTAAGGAAAATTCTATTCATGCATGTGGTTGTTAGTCCCTCCGCCCCTATAAGGCCATATGCTCAGTGGCGAAGGACGAATTTTTTTGAGGTCGGGCGAACTCTAAAGCGAAGAAAAAATGACGCAATAAAAATAAAATTATCTCTTCAAATCTGCAATTGAAAACAGTTAAAAACATGAATACTTTGCTCATTTCTGTAGCTCACAATGCACAATTTCAAAACTTCAACCAATTCACCACAAATCTAAGAAATTATACCTCCCCCTTTGCAGCAGCAAGTCTTTTACCCTTCTTATCCATCTCCACCACGAAACCGCCACCGGAAAAGCCGGTTACCGGCCAGCCGCCGGCAGGGAAGCGGGAAACCCTAGCTAGCTTGCTGCCTTCATCCTGGAACGCGTCGGCGGCTGAAGCGAGGGGATCGGGGGCGGACGCGAGGGGGGCGGGGGCGGAGCGAGGGGGTCAGAGGAGGAGGCGCAGACGGCGGCTGGAGCGAGCTGCGAGCGGGTCGGGGGCGGAGTGAGCACGGCGGCTGGAGCGTGGAGCGCGTCGGGGTCGGGGACAACCGGACAGGAGCGAGCGAACAAGTCGTGCCCATGAGGCTACTAAGCCCAGATCAGCCCCCGCGCTCAGCCCACTAAGGCCCAGCTCGGCTGAGACACTAAGATCTGGCCCAGTTATCCTCTTTTTTCTTTGTTTTTTCAGAAACGAGCAGAAAATAGCAAAACATGTATATACATTCAAAAATGCCTATATATATGCGATTTTTTGCCAAAAAATCAAGGTAGGGCGGCCGCACTGCATATGATTGCATGCATAAGGCCCGTATGCAATTGTCTGGTGGGGCACGTACTCTTGTTAGAATAATCGAACATCCAAATGAAGATTAGGTTTATGGCCCGCTTGGATCGGTGTTTTCGGCCAGAAATTGTCGGGAGGAATTACGGACCATGGCAGGTCCGTATAATTTACACGGGAAATACGGGGGTATCAACTTGCTTTTCAATCGGGGCCTTAGTGGTGGGGTAGGACCGTAGCAACTAGGAAGTAGGAACTAGTAACATCAGCGGAGCGGCGCACCACCTCGACAGCGGCACGCGCGAGGTGCTCGGGGAAATGCCCGCGCGAGCCCTACGCTCTTGGAGGCGGCAGGAGCATGCTCGTGACTCGCGTTTTAAGAGCCTCCCGCCCCGCGCGTCTCCACATGTGTGGTGCGGCAGCTCGACGGGCCACGGCGTCGGGTCTGACGGTCCCCGGCGCCGAAGCGAGGTTCCACGACTACGACGCCGCCGTCACGGCCTGCGTCGAGAGGCGAGCGCTCAGGGAGGGCAGGCAGGTGCACGCGCACATGGTCAAGGCGAGGTACCGCCCGCCGGTGTACCTGGGGACGCGGCTGGTCATCATGTACGTGAGGTGCGGCGCGCTGGACGACGCCCGCAACGTGCTCGACGGGATGCCTGAGCGGAATGTGGTGTCATGGACGGCCATGATCTCGGGGTACTCGCAGAATGGCCGGCACGCCGAAGCCTTGGAGCTGTTCATTAGGATGCTAAGAGCTGGTAAGTCATTTCAATCACTTCATCTTCTGATGCCTATTACCTTTGTCAATTGAATAACAATGACCATATACACAATCGCACTCAGGCGCAGGGTAGGACTCTAGAGATGTCATTTGTTTTGGTGCACTTGGTGGAATGGGCTGGAGTGAAAATAAAACCACACGTACTTTTATAGCATGATTTCTGGTCGTATTCTCGCTATACAAGGTGCCTGATTTATATTCCAACATTCATTAGATGCATTATCCAGATTTCTGTAGTTGGATATATCTTTGATGTAACACATGGCTAAGTCCCTGATATGGTTATATTGCCACAACAGGAGCTAGTACAATAGCGCATCCATCTTCATTATCACTGTTACTATTTTTCATGCACCGCAGTCCTGTAACAAAACTGCACAAAAAAATTGCCACCACAATTACCAACAACCTGTTATGTATCTCTTGATCTCTTCATGATAACATCCACTCATCCCTCCATTTCGTATGTTTGTTTCCAAGCACCCGGAAATCTTAACCAATTGGATAAGTTTTCGATTACCTGCAAGGAGCAAACTACATACATAATGTCAAATATGTAACCCAATCCATTATACTTTTATCTGGCAGGATGCAAGCCTAATGAGTTCACTCTGGCAACTGTTCTTACATCATGTTCTGGCCCTCAAAGCATACACCAGGTCAAGCAAGTCCATTCTCTCGCTGCCAAGACAAACTTTGAGTCACACATGTTTGTTGGGAGCTCCCTTCTTGACATGTATGCCAAGTCAGGAAATATCCAAGAAGCTCGGAGGGTGTTCGACATGCTTCCAGAAAGAGACACTGTTTCCTGTACCGCCATTATATCTGGCTATGCTCAGCTGGGCCTTGATGATGAAGCCTTGGACTTATTCAGGAAGTTGTACAGTGCAGGGATGCAATGCAATTATGTTACTTTCACGACCCTTCTCACTTCATTATCTGGGCTGGCCTCCCTGGATTATGGAAAGCAAGTTCATGGGCTAATACTTCGTAAAGAGTTGCCCTTTTTCGTTGTTCTACAGAATTCTTTGATCGATATGTACTCCAAATGCGGCAAGCTGTTATATTCAAGGAGAGTATTTGACTGCATGCCACAGAGATCAGCCATCAGTTGGAATGCGATGCTTATGGGATATGGTAGACATGGCGTAGGGCATGAAGTCGTTCAGCTCTTCAGAACTATGACTGAAGAAGTGAAGCCTGACAGTGTTACTCTGCTGGCTGTATTGTCTGGTTGTAGTCATGGTGGGCTGGTTGATGAGGGCCTTGATATATTCGATCTCATAGTTAAGGAACAAAATGCAATCCTCAGCATTGGACACTATGGGTGTGTTATTGATCTTCTTGGGCGTGCTGGACGACTACAAAAGGCTTTGGATTTGATAGAAAGGATGCCATTTGAACCAACTCCAGCAATTTGGGGTTCATTGCTTGGTGCTTGCCGAGTTCATGCTAACGTTTCTGTTGGTGAGGTTGTTGCTCAGAAGCTTCTGGACATGGAGCCTGGAAATGCTGGCAACTATGTGATTCTTTCTAACATTTATGCTGCGGCTGGGATGTGGAAAGATGTTTTCAGAGTGAGGAAGTTAATGCTTGAGAAGACAGTGTCCAAAGAACCAGGGCAGAGCTGGATAATTCTTGACAAGGTTATCCACACCTTCCGCTCAAGTGAACGTGTCCATCCCAGCAAGAAAGATATAGATGCTAAGATAAAAGAGCTGTATATTGATCTTAAAGCAGCCGGCTTTGTTCCCGACCTTAGCTGTGTCCTGCATGATGTTGACGATGAGCAGAAAGAACGCATGCTTCTTGGTCACAGTGAGAAGCTGGCGATAACTTTTGGACTGATGAACACTCCTCCAGGCTTGACTCTCCGGATTATGAAGAATCTTCGCATCTGCGTCGACTGCCATAATTTTGCGAAGTTTGTTTCAAAAGTCTATGGAAGGGAGATATCTCTCAGGGACAAAAATCGGTTTCATCTACTAACAGATGGAGCTTGCACCTGTGGAGATTACTGGTGAAACAATCGTCGCTATATTATTCTTATAGTTTTGCTGATAGGCAGAGCTGTTTTTGTGCAGATAATACTGCTAACAGGATAAGCAATGGGATGTTTAATATGGGAGGAGTAAAAGGAAAATATCTTATGCTCTGCTCATTCTGAGTTCAGGTATCAGACGAGACCAGTAAAGGTTTGCTGCAAAGAACCACAATTAGTTAGTTCTTCTTAGTACTCCATACTTGTAAGCTTGTTGTCGTGTCCCAGGGATGGGAGCACGAATTGATTCGGCGGATAAGATGGTTTACCAATTTTGGGGGAGAATTTAGGGGATGGGAGGTAGAAGAAGGAATTGGGATGAGGAACAGAGTTCAGACTTCATTCATTTTCTTCGATATATTCCGCGGTACATGGGTTGGCCTTTTAGCCTCTCTCAGACACACTCTGCCCTGTGGGCCCTACTCTCTGTACACCGAGTTTACAGACCCATGGGTCATGGACCCAGTACATGAAACTTTCCTCCCCTCGAGATTGTGCTTGTCCTCAAGCGCAACACTCCAGTGCAACTGATCTTGATAACCAAAGCCCATGAAGTCAGGAGGTGACCGCCACTGTAGGGAAGAATGAATCCCAAGTCTGCACATTTGGCATTGGGTGACACGAGGACACTACTGCAATGATGAGCCTTGAGATGCTTTCAGAATAGTTGGACCAGAACACCCTGGCAATTTCAGATGTATTGCATGGCAAAGGAGCCAAGAATATCTAGTTGCTCTGTTGATAACCCATTGTGGGAGACACAACAGCTGCCAACAGTAAAACCTGCGCAACACAGATCACACATGTGGTTGAACTTTGTCCAGGAGTATTGCAGATAGTAGATCTTCTAGTTAGCCAAGTACCCGGATCCCAATGCCTAGTGATAGACAATGAAAGGCAGCGAGTAACCAGGAAGCACACAGCCGGAGTAGTATTCATTTCACAGCTAACCAGCCTCTGATGAAATAAATTGATATCCTCCTCAATACCAGACTTCTGACTATGTGCTACTCCACCATAATCATGCATAATTCCTTTGCTGATAGGTATGACCTCAGTTCGAGGGATAAATTGTATATAATGACATGATCCCAAAGTCTGGCACAGACGTAAATTGTCGTGTCACATGGATGGGAGCATGAACAGATTCGACGGATAAGGTGGTTTACCACAATTTTGGAGGAGAATTTAAGGATGAGAGGTAGAAGAAGGAATTGGGATGAGGAACAGAACAGGATGAGGAAGGGAGTTCAAACTTCATTCATTTTCTTCGATAGATTCTACGGTACATGGGTTGGCCTTTTAACCTCTTTCAGACGCACTCTGCCATCTGGGCCCCACTCGCTGTACACCGAGTTTACAGACTCATGGGTCATGGACCCAGTACATGACACTTGTGGCTGCTAAAACATGTTTTGTTTTCAATCCACTTTAGCTCATTCAGATTTTAACAGGAAATAATGTACTTATAAAACATTATATTGTAACTTATTGCTCTTGTAAGCTGCTTACCTGAAAAAAGATCTCTAGTTCTCTACCAATAACTTAGCATGCTGTTACACTTGCAGACTCCTGGGCTATCTGGGCAGTTTGGAGTTGTACATTTAAATTGCCAGTGTTCTCGTAAATGTGGTGTATCACCTATTACATGCTTAAGGTAATCACTTGCGCTATTACAAACGTCTTCCTCCATTTCATAAAAAGGAAAGTGTAAAAGTATATCCGGTGTTGACCTATTTAGATGAACTTAGGAGTTAGTAGAAATCTGAAGACAGTACATATTCTCATACACCATCATTGTAGAATTGCAGCTGATGCTGTGATCCAGCTACTAATGATTTTTCTAGATTTTACTGTGCACTGTACACACATAATTTCATGCTATCTCCTGTTGCTGCTTACTGTGCACACATAATTTTGCTGCTTACTGTAGGTTCCACAGTGAATACCTTGTTGACAAATGACAAAAAACTGAGTCTTTTAAATTATGTTCTTTCACATGGGTGGTAACGGAAAAGTAAACCAGAATTTCCCTCTTGGACGTTTTTCAGTATTTAGTGTAGACAGGGCAGTGAAAGCTGCATGTGACTAAGATCTAAATCTGACAGCTAAACCGCACCTGTTTTCTCCAGAGTTTCTGTGCGTGTCAATGAACCATATTCTGTTGCTCACCATGATGGAGATGTTTTGTGTTGCTATTTTGGTTACATGAAGCTTGCACTCTCTTTCAATCACTATTTGTAGCTCGCCATGCCAAGGGAAATTCAGGGCTTTAGGCTGTGTGACGTGCTCATGGAAGGCCCCATAAAACCTACCAAAGGTTAGCAGCTGCTACAACTGAAGCTATTATTCATGCAACTCCATGGTTCCTATTGTGTGTCTCATAATGAAAAATAATGCCAATCTCCATTCAGGTCTGGCATTATCTATTGTAGAAACTTGTTTGCGTGTAGCTATAATTGATTCCTATTGTTTGTCCGATGATGAAACTACAATGCTGACACGATCATGGTTGGCATGAGCTATTGTGGAACCTTTTGTTGCATGTCGCTATAAAAATTATCATCATTGGTCAGCTGTTCTGGAAGCTTTGTCCATGTAGCTACAACTGCTTCCTTATCTTGTCTCTTGGTGTATTAAAAATGCTGAGGTTTTCAAAATAGGTACCTTAGTTACTTAGTATAGAGGACCTTGTACAGTAGCAGGCATTGATTTTTCGTGCTTGTTCATGAACTAGCAAAAGGCCAAATTCTGACATTAGCTATCATGGTACCTCTATTGCACATGTACTACCTGAATGAGCAGACATTTTTTGGTAAGTTCAACAGTGCAAACAGACAAGATCTGGGAGTTAAGTTGGGAATATCTGAACTTTGAGGAACTATTTTTTTATTTGGTATTATCTGAAGAGATTCTGTACTATTAGAAGCTTCATTTTAATGGTCATGTAAGTCATCCAATTTAGTAGCATACAAATTATTTCATGATCTCCATTCCACTTAACCTTTTAACACTGAGACTGGAATGCCACACAATAATCATGTTATACATTCTAATCAAATGTATAGAATTTACGTGGGCTAAACATTTGTTACAAAGAATGGGCCGATCCACACTTTCCTCAGTCGTTGCCCCATTCACCCACTCACTCGTGGGAGGCTCCTCTAAAAAAAACTCAGTCGTTGGAGGCAATGTGCTCTGGATATTTCATTTGTCAAGTTTATTGGTTATCCAAGTATTTTGAAAAATAATTCTCAAAAAGAAGTATTTTGAAAAATCATTTCTGGACACCTCACTTCGTAATTACTTCTGTGTACCGTGTTTTCAGTTACCACATCAATGATGTTGTGACAGAGATGCTCCCGAGCTCTTCTTGATATCTGTATTCCCTATATATGCGCCCTCCCCTTGTGAGTGTGCAATTCACCTGTGGTCTGTGGAGTGTAGGCTCGTAGTAATCAATGGCGCGAAGCATGATACCACTGCTGCTGCTGTGCATGGCGTTCTTGGAGGGCGTCACCGCGCTGCACCTGTGCGTGGACCGGCTCTTCAACAACATGCAGGGCAGACACAACGACGGTCTGCCCCACCTGAACCCGACGGAGGAGGCAACATGGATGGCTCTCCTGCCGCGCAAGTTCGGCTCCAAGGCGGAGTTCGACTGGCTGGCGCTCTACCGGAGCCTCACTCGCGGTGGCGACGACCATGCCCCCGAGGAGTTCCTCTCCCAGGCGTCCCTGCACGATGTTCGGCTCGACCCAGGCTCCATGTACTGGCAGGGTCAGCAGACCAACCTCGAGTACCTTGTGTACCTCGACGCCGACCGCCTCACCTGGAGCTTCCGGCAGCAGGCCGGCCTGCCCACCATCGGCGAGCACTACGGCGGCTGGGAGGCGCCGGATGGACAACTCCGCGGCCATTTTGTAGGTCAGTTATGGCACACTTCTGATCGTCCCATTTCCCCGTTTCAGTTAATTCCTCTATTTGAGCAAAAAGTTGTCTGTGCTTGTGTCTGATCGCAGGGCACTACTTGAGCGCGAGCGCGCACATGTGGGCAAGCACGCACAACGACACCCTCAGGGAGAAGATGACCAGGGTGGTGGACATCCTCGACCACTGCCAGAGGAACATGGGCACAGGGTACCTATCAGCTTATCCTGAGACGATGTTCGACATGTACGAAGAGCTTTCCGAGGCCTGGTCACCGTATTACACCATTCACAAGGTTTGCGCAAGAACAGAATTTCATCCAACTTGTTGTGTGATTTGGTTTCATTGGAGAATGTCACACCATGTGTCGTATGCTTGTTGTTATGAGCCGTGTCACTTTACTGTTTTGGCAGATTATGCAAGGCCTTCTGGATCAGTATACATTTGCTGGGAATCAAAAAGGTCTTCAGATGATGGTGTGGATGACCGATTACTTCAGTGAACGTGTGAAGAATTTTATACAGAAGTACTCTATTCAGAGGCACTGGGAAGCAATGAACGAGGAGACCGGTGGATTGAATGATGTGCTGTATCAGCTGTATACTATCACGGTAATATCAGTGTCATTGCAGTTAGTAGTGTTTAGTAGAATTCTCTTTGGTCGTGGTATATATATATGGTGTTCTTAGAGTTTTTTGTAATCTCTTTGCAGAAAGACCAGAAGCACCTAACGATGGCCCATCTTTTTGACAAGCCATGCTTCCTCGGGCCACTCAGCCTTCATGTCAGAACATTGGGATTCATTTTGATTTTTGAGATTTCATACTTAAGCAACAGTTTGGTGATGTTGACCTTTACATTTCAGGATGATGATATAGCAGGGTTGCATGTTAATACTCATCTTCCTGTCCTAATCGGTGTGCAAAAGAGATATGAGGTTGTCGGTGATCATCTTTACAAGGTAAACTGGAAGTTAAAATATGGAGTACTAGTTAACAAAGACCGCTACTGTAACGGGCACAACATCATAAGCTTCAACCTATATTTTTCCGCTGTCATGTCGGGGTACACTTCAAGCTGCAACGAGGAACGATGCAATACTTTGTTACGCCCTTTTTCAAAACTTAAGTGAACTGAAATACTGAGTAAAAAGCTACCCCGTGGCACAGGACATTGCAACATTCTTCTTTGATGTAGTAAACTCCTCCCACACATTTGCAACCGGAGGCACATCTACCATGGAACACTGGTGAGTGATAGATAATTCTTACCAATCACCATATTCCTGTCTTAGGACTTCTCCCAGCTCAAGTTCTGTGTACAATGTACATTCCAGGCATGACCCGAAGCGACTAGTAGATGAGATTAAAATCAGTTCGAACGAGGAGACTTGCGCTACCTACAACTTGCTTAAGGTGAACTACTGTTCTCTATGCCTCTCATTACAGGCAATATATTCTTCAGAACGTAATTTCTGAATCCACCTTGGCTCTGCATTGCAGGTCTCCTGTAACCTGTTCAGGTGGACAAAGGAAGTCAAGTACTGCTGACCACTATGAGAGACTGCTCATCAATGGGATCATGGGCAACCAGAGGGGAACACAGCCTGGCGTCATGATCTATTTTCTTCCCATGGGTCCCGGGCGATCCAAGAGCATCAGTGGCGCGCCCCCTTCCGGCCTTCCCCCGAAGATGCCAGGGGGATGGGGAGGTCCAAATGACACATTCTGGTGCTGCTACGGGACAGGTAATTCTTGAGTACCTACAGAAGTGATCTTTGTTGCTGCTGCTTTTGTTTCTGAAATCTGGATTACATCGACAATTTGACAGGGATAGAGTCATTTTCAAAGTTAGGGGATACCATATACTTCCTGGAGGAGGGTGAAATACCGGGGCTCTACATCATTCAGCACATACCGAGCACTTTCGACTGGAAGGCAGCAGGCCTGACTGTGGTGCAGCAGGCCAAGCCACTGTTCTCGACTGATTCTCACTTTGAAGTTACAATCTCCATTTCTGCTAAGGTAACTTGTGAATGACACCTTCAGCCATGGTACACTGGCCAGCTTGTGTTATACTTGGATTCAAGAGGCAGAATCTTTTTTTACATCTGTTTTGCATTCTCGTACATACAGGGAGATGCCCAACCAGCAAAGGTGAGCGTGAGGATCCCGTCATGGACATGCACAGATGGAGCATCGGCAACTCTGAATGGCCAAATACTCAATTTGACATCTGCAGGTAACTTCACTAGTGAAATGATGTTACTGATATTTCATACAGTGTGAGACTACGAGATATCCCCTTCTTCATGCTTGTCAATTGTCATTCTCTTGCAGGTGATTTCCTCACGTTGACAAAACTCTGGGGTGACGATACCTTGCTGCTTCGGTTTCCCATTAACTTAAGAACCGAGGCAATTAAAGGTAGGGAATCTCAGACAATGCCTGAATCTTTCTGTGCAGAACGTAAGGTGTCTGAACTTAAAGAGTCTGAAATAATAGTCTTCTTTTTTCAGATGACCGGCCGGAATACGCATCCATCCAAGCAGTTCTGTTCGGGCCACACCTCCTCGCCGGCCTGACACACGGCAACCAGACCGTGAATGCCAGCGAGCACTCCAACGACGGCCTGACGCCGGGCATGTGGGAAGTGGATGCCAGGAACGCCACCTCCATCGACGACTGGATCGTCCCGCTCCCTCAGTCGCTCAACTCGCAGCTCGTTAGCCTGACGCAGCGATCCGGCGAGCAGACCTTCGTCCTGTCGGTGTCCGCCAGCGACGGCATGCTGACAATGGAGGAGATGCCCGTCACGGGCAGCGACGCCTGCGTGCACGCCACGTTCTCCGTCAACACATCCCTGGTCGCCGACGTCGCTTCTACCAGCGGAGTCCTGCCGCTGCGAGGGCCGAACGTGACGATCTCGCCGTTCGACAAGCCGGGCATGGCGGTCACCAACGGCCTCAACATCACCCTGCAGCCGGGACCGGACGCCCTCTTCAACGCCGTGCCCGGACTGGACGGGGTCCCCGGCACGGTGTCCCTGGAGCTCGGCACCAGGCCAGGGTGCTTCGTGATGTCCCCCGGCAGCACAGCAGCAGGCTACAGCCCCGGCGACAAGGCACAGGTCGGCTGCCAGACGAGCAGCGACGACGCGGCGTTCCGCCACGCCGCGAGCTTCACGCAGGCGCCGCCGCTGCGCACCTACCACCCGCTGAGCTTCGCGGCGCGCGGCACGGAGAGGAACTTCCTGCTGGAGCCGCTGCGGAGCCTCCAGGACGAGTTCTACACCGTGTACTTCAACCTGGTCACCGCCACCGCCGACAACAGCTGAAAATATGCGATCGCAGTCTTACTTGGTCCACGTGAGGCTGGGAGGAGGAGGACGACAGACCAGAGCTTCAGAGGGTGGTGTGGCAGGCACCAGGCGGACAGACTCATGTGCGACGGGCTACACATTTACTACGTGTACTGTTGCCGAATCACCCATGCTATGCTAGACCAATAATGCTCTTGCATCTCGATGTAAAATAAAAGCAGCATACATGTGTGAGCGAGCGTGGTAATCTTGATCCATGCAACCTGCTTGTATTCATGTGTGTGCCGCGCGCGTTACATAAATGTCGTCCAGTTAGGCGCACGTATGTGCTACATTATTGTTTCTCGTGGCACCACAATCTTCGATTTAGTCCTTTTTGCGATGCACCCATTGTGGTCACGAGAGAGATAACTTTTGGCCGATACGGTTCTTCTTGCCAAAGAATCTTCAATTCGCAACCGCAGAGCAGAGGATCGGTGAAGAGATCTAGATCAAGAAAAAAACAAGATGACATGGCTAAGCTACTGCCTGCTAGTCTGCTGCTGCTTCTCTCCCCGCTCGCTCACGGGAATGCAACGTGCCAAGAAGAGGACGCAATGTGACAAGCGGCTAGCGGCGAACGGTGCGCGGCACGTGATCGATCGAGTGACCGATGAAGAACCAAAGTTTTTTTGTTTACCCGTCTCGTGCACTCGTGCCTCGTAGACAGGCAAATAGATAAATTTCTCGAGACTTAAGACGCTGTCCTTTTCCTGTGCATGTGGCGGTCACGTACTGTACATTCAGGCGATAAAAGCTTTTGGGATTCTTGATATTCTTGCCCACATCCGTCGTGTGCTTGGGTAGTAGTAGTAGTTGGTTTCAGTACACTAAGTTAGTCGTGCACTGGTGGCCAGCGCTGAGCGAGCGAGCGAGCGAGCTCAGTGTGTGCGTGTCTTCGTACGTATCTTGGCAATGGCGTCGTCGGCGCCGTGGCTGGCGATGGCGATACTGGTGTTGGCGGCAATGGCGCCGGCGGTGTCGGTGAGGGCGAAGGAGTGCACGAACATCCCGACGCAGCTGTCGTCGCACACGGTGCGGGCGCGGCTGCAGGGGACGCCGGGGGCGGAGGAGTGGCGGCTGCGGGAGCTCTTCCACGACCACGTCAACCCCACCGAGGAGTCCACCTGGATGGACCTCCTCCCCCTCGCCGCCCACTTCCCACGCCGCCGGCGCCACAGCGCCAACGGAGTTCGACTGGGCGATGCTGTACCGGGCGCTCAAGGGCCCCGGCGGCGGCGTCCCCGGCTCGTCGTCGACGCAGCAGCAGAGGCCGCCGGTGCTGGAGGAGGTGTCGCTGCAGGACGTGCGGCTGGACCCCGGCGACGAGGTGTACGGGCGGGCGCAGCAGACCAACCTCGAGTACCTGCTGCTCCTGGACGTGGACAGGCTGGTCTGGAGCTTCCGGAGGCAGGCCGGCCTGCCGGCGCCCGGAGCGCCCTACGGCGGCTGGGAGGGCGCCGACGTCGAGCTCCGCGGCCACTTCGTCGGTACGTCACCACTTGCGCTCTCGAGTCTGGACCAATCCAATCACCATTCGTCGGGCCTCGCGGGAATGTAGTAAACCGCCCTCTGTAAAATTCCCGTGAGCTTACCGGCGATCGTTCGCGTAAAACCAGAGGGGTGCAAAATGTTCCCTAACTACCGCACATGCTTGGTTGGACCAAGCGGTTCATGGTTCCGGCCTGTTAAGGCGGTGAAAGTAAAATTCTGGCTGCGACTGATGGATGGCTTGATTCGAGGGTTAAACAAGTGTTGGCCCATGAAAAATAGATGGGCTAGCTTGTCTCCTCAGCCTTTATCCAATCTTTTGACAGTCAACCCCTAGGCTATAGAGTTTTTAAATTTGTTTTGCCTTATGTTAGATAGAAATGGAATATTTATCCCTAAAAAAAAGATAACAAGAATATTTTTCTGCATGGAGAGGTGGTGGCAAGTCCCGGGGAGGATGAGTTGTTCTCTGATGGTCGTCTTGGTTGCACATGAGCTGCGTCTTGTGGTTTTGGGGCTCGGCGCTCTTGTGTCCGGCTCAGACGATGTTCCTTGATGTCTGTATTCTTAAACCCTACCCCCAAACTCTAGTTTTTTTTTGGTTTTTGGTGTTTGTGTTTCTGTTTCGGTTTTCGCCCGGTTTTCCTCAATTAACTGGGCAACTATCTTCTTATATGATATATGAAATGGCAGAGCTCCTGCCCTTGTTCTTCAAAAAAAAGAATATTTGGATACAACCAGTTAATATGCTAAATAAACTCATAGAAACAGAAAACCTAAACAAAAGAGGAAATACAACAACCTAGGCCGCAAAATGTTTGCCAATATAATGCCGCAAACAAACTCGTTCTTGTCACACCACCATATATAGCTCTCGTCGATGATGGATAAATTCGGGGAATTCAGCTACCCTGGAAAGACACGTAGTGACCGGATTTCCGCAACAGTGGGCCATACGTATAATGGAGATCGGCAACCATGCCAACCATATCAACAAGACACCACCCGATCTAGAGCATCTCTACTCACAAATGCTCGAAAGAAGGGGGTATTGAAGATAACAATGTTTTTGCGGTCAATGCATGCGGGGCCACACCAATCGCACGTCGACTAGAACCAACTTGTTGTCTAGAAGATCGAAGGAGACAAAAACTAACGAATTCCTCGCCATTTGAGACGGGATTGGAGTTAGGGACGACTTCTGTTCGAGATAACATAACCATCAACGTCGTTGTGACGCAAAAAAACCAAACCGGAGAAATCTTACACACACCAAGCGAGACATGAGAATCCTCCCTCCTTGGTCCCATATGGTGCCGGAGATATGGAGGGTGGTGGCTAAGGTTTAAAAAAGAGGTATTATTTGAAGGTGACAATTGTCGGCTCTGGCCATAGGGCTTAGTTTGCAGGTTACTATAGTGTGTTGGCTTATGTTATATAATCTTCTATCAAAAAGTTACTATTAACATATTGAAATATATATAGAACAAATAGTCAATGCCCAATGCAGCTATAACACAAACTCTTAGCTTTGGGGTGGAAAACAACGCAAGATGCTAAAAACTGAAACGGCACCTGGCATGCACTGCAGGGCATTACATGAGCGCGGCGGCCAAGATGTGGGCGAGCACGCACAACGGCACGCTCGCCGGCAAGATGTCCGCCGTGGTGGACGCCCTGCACGAGTGCCAGCAAGCTGCCGCCAATGGCGGCACGGGCTACCTCTCCGCCTTCCCCGCCGAGCTCTTCGACCGCTTCGAGGCCATCAAGCCCGTCTGGGCTCCCTACTACACCATCCACAAGATCATGCAGGGCCTCCTTGACCAGCACACGGTGGCCGGCAACGGCAAGGCCCTCGCCATGGTGTCCGCCATGGCCGGCTACTTCGGCGACCGCGTCCGGAGCGTGATCCAGCGGCACACCATCGAGCGGCACTGGACGTCCCTCAACGAGGAGACCGGGGGCATGAACGACGTGCTCTACCAGCTCTACGCCATCACGGTAAATCATCATTCAGCATTGCTGTGCCTATGCCTGTTCAGGCCGTGTCCGATGCTGATTCTGATGTATGTATGCTTCGTCGTTTCTTCTGCCAGAATGATCAGAAGCATCTGGTGCTCGCTCATCTCTTCGACAAGCCGTGCTTCCTGGGATTGCTTGCAGTTCAGGTATGAAGAGCTTTTACTTCCCTTGCCTGGCCCTGTGTTTCTACTGCTTGTTCTGCATTTTGTTCATGACTCAGTCTATTACGGTGTAATAAACACACTAATCAGCTGCTGATTCTGCTAAGAGCCAACAAAACAGACATGATTCATAATGGTTTGTCTTCATTCCTATCTTTTTCAGGCTGACAGTCTATCGGGTTTCCACGCCAATACGCATATTCCGGTTGTTGTTGGCGGGCAAATGAGATACGAGGTTACCGGCGATCCTCTCTACAAGGTGAAATTTACTCCGAATTCATCCTGACTTACAGAATTTCTAAAGTGTGGTGTCGCCTGAATCTGCCTGTAACATTTATGAAACAGGACATTGCAACATTCTTCTTGGACGTAGTAAATTCTTCGCACAGCTACGCGACTGGTGGCACATCTGTCAGTGAATTCTGGTAACGGATTCTAGAATGATGGCAAAAGTTTACAGCCGACATCTGTCCAAATTGTCATGTTTGAAATGATATTGCCAGGTCGAACCCAAAGCGTCTAGCTGAGACTCTGACCACTGAGAATGAGGAGTCCTGCACTACCTACAACATGCTCAAGGTGATTTAGCTCTGCATGACCATCAAACTAACTTTTCATCTCAAAAATCAGTGTGCTAAAGAATGTATGCAGGTTTCTCGCCACCTGTTCAGATGGACAAAGGAGACTGCGTATGCCGACTACTATGAGCGCGCGCTGATAAACGGTGTCCTGAGCATTCAGAGGGGGAGGGATCCTGGTGTCATGATCTACATGCTGCCCCAGGGCCCTGGAAGATCAAAAGCAGTGAGCTACCATGGCTGGGGAACACAGTATGATTCATTTTGGTGCTGCTATGGGACTGGTAAGTAGACAGTTCTGAAGTTTTCAAACTTGCTGTAAGGTTCTCAACTGTTTGATCTTTCATCTGCAGGGATAGAATCATTCTCAAAGCTCGGGGACTCGATCTATTTTGAGGAGAAAGGCAGCAAGCCGGCGCTATACGTCGTTCAGTACATACCGAGTACATTTAACTGGAAATCTACAGGTCTTACTGTTTCTCTGCAACTGAAGACGCTTAGATCATCGGATCAGAATCTTCAAGTTTCATTCTCCGTATCTGGAAAGGTAAACCGAAAACTTCTTCGACGACGATGATCGTTTTTTAAAGGACCGGTGTTCAGTCAGTTTGCTTTAATCTTTATGCGGCGCAGACAAACGGTCAGTACGCGACGGTGAATGTGAGAATACCGTCGTGGACATCTGCGAATGGCGCAAAAGCAACTTTGAATGACAACGATTTGCAATTTGCATCTCCAGGTATATTCGCAAGCATGCAAGAAATACAGAATTTTTTCATGCAACAAAAGTTCGATGAACCAAGAGACGATTTCTCTTACTCAATCTTGATTTTCATCAGGGACTTTCCTCTCGGTCACCAAGCAGTGGGTTAGCGGTGATCATTTGACACTCCAGTTGCCTATTAACCTAAGAACAGAGGCAATAAAGGGTCTGAATTTCCACCTCTTTTTACTATACATCAATAAACTTCAGCTTGAATTGATAAATTGTTGGCTTATCCATGACTATGCATATAGTTGCAGTGTGCACATAGTATACTGGGCTAGATCATCAAGCCAAACTCACTGAAAGTGGTATGTCTCCAGATGACCGGGCAGAGTATGCATCACTGCAAGCAGTCCTGTTCGGACCCTTCCTCCTCGCCGGCCTCACCACCGGAGACTGGGACGCAAAACCGGGGGCCGCCATCTCAGACTGGATCGCCCCTGTCCCTGCATCATACAACTCCCAGCTGGTGACGTTCACACAAGAATCCGGCGGCGGCACCTTGATCCTCTCGACCGCGAACGCCACCTCCCTGACGATGCAGCCGCGGCCCCAAGGGGGCGGCACCGACGCCGCCGTCCACGCCACGTTCCGGCTGGTCCCCCAGGGCTCCTCACCGACGACGACCAAGCGCCGCCACGCCACAACGGAGCCCAGCTCGGTGATGATCGAGCCGTTCGACCTGCCGGGAATGGCGATCACCAACAGCCTGACGGTGTCCGGCGAAAAGAGCCCGGCTTCCCTGTTCAACGTCGTCCCGGGGCTCGACGGGGTGCCCGGATCGGTGTCCCTCGAGCTCGGGACCAGGCCTGGGTGCTTCGTGGTCACCGCCGGCGCGAGGGTCCAGGTCGGCTGCCGGAGCGGCGGCGGCGGCGACAGCGAGGTGTTCCTGAAGGCGGCGAGCTTCGCGCGGGCTGAGCCGCTGCGTCGGTACCACCCGATCAGCTTCGCCGCCAGGGGGGCGAGGAGGGGGTTCCTCCTGGAGCCGTTGTTCACGCTGCGGGATGAGTTCTACACCGTCTACTTCAACCTTGGAGCCTGACAGACAAGTTAACTGATCTGATCCAGTCTTTTCTCCAAGAAAAAAAAATCACTGTGGGTTGATCATTCCATTATTTTGCCGAGGGGATAAAAAATGAATCTTGTGATTCTTCGAATGAAGTTCTGGGTGACGAAAAAAATTAAGAAGGAAAGGGTCGTGTCGAATGATCATTTGGCAGGGTACGAGTCCATTATTGCAGGGAAGCTTCAGTGCACACTGAAGCAGAAACAGGAAGCGAAGGCCAATACACACACATCTGAACCCTGTAAATATATTACGAGATCCAAGATCCGAGTGGTGCTGGTGACAGCGAAGGAGCCCGTCGAAACATTCAATGGCAGATCCATCCAGAGATAGGGCCGCCAACGGAGACTCAAAAACAATGGCAAGCAAGCCATGTTCGTCAGAGCCAAGACATGTTGCGTCGAAAAACAACGGACGAGCGCATACAACAAAGTAAAAAAGAAACCCATCCCACCTGCCAAACGCCGAGAGAAAATCCACGCTGGCTTACGTTTTGATCGTGTTCCGACCTAAGTCAGACCAAACATTTTTACATAAGACGAACACAAGATGCCAGAATGCTCCGCAGATCAGATCAGACCATCGCACAACATGCCATGAGGAAGGGAAACCTGCACAAACCAACCTCCCAACAGCATTCCACCAACATCGACAATGAACTTCATCTTCTAGTTGAGATAACAAAATGATGTCAATTTTCTCATGTCAGCAGTAAGATGAGAAAGTATCAGATGAGCAAATGATCATGTGCACAGAAGACGACGATTACTGGTTACTATTACCGGTTGCAACCGTGAGACACCATGACAGAACAGTACATAATATTACAGAGTGCTAGCTAAATGCGAAGCCACGATACAGGTCCGTCGCCGCTGCGCAAAGACGACCATGAAATAAAGCTTACACAACATAGCCAACATGGAAACCGTTCGGACTGGCCAGAGAGGAGAGAACCCTTGGAGCTGCAGAGGCGTGCCCCATGCATCACGGTGCTGAACAACTAGATTTTTAGGAGCCAACATGAAAGGATAGTGCAGCAGAGACGATGTAGCACAGATTGGGACCTTTTTTCGTTTGCCGACTCCTAGATCTTGTCGAGCTTCTCCGCCTTCACCACCGGATTGGCCTTGGCGATGGCATCCATGGCTGCAGCCCGGTAGTCGAACTTGCACTCGTGCTTGTCGGAGTAGCGGTGGAGCGCGCAGTACAGGTTCCCGCATCGGCAGTTGAATCCGGTAAGCCCAACCCTTTTTCTACAGGTGCTGCACCGGCTTGGGCCTTTGGGGTTCGGCATCGGCGCCTCGCTGGGACCAGCAGCAGCGGCAGGCTGTTCAATAAGCGTTGTCTTCATCTCGACATGAGCAACGGCTACCGCTGTGGTGCCAGCAACGAGATGCTCTTTCGTGGCATCAGCACCGTTGACGATGCTGTCGAAAGAGGAGGCAGCCAGCTTGGCCTGCTCCTCCTTCATCGCCATCTCCTTGTGGCACTTGGAGCACATGTTCATGGTAGCCGCGCTGCCGAAGAAGCCGCAGTTATTGATGCAAAGGATGGGGCCCTCCCGAGACTGGCAGCCAGTTTCCTTGTGCTCCATGGCTTGGTTAACTGGAAATCAGCATAGCACACGGTCAACTTCGAGTTTACAGGAGTAAGCAGCACAGGCACAATTGTATCTCAAACAATCACGGTGCCGTTTGTAGGTGGCAGTTTACAGGTAAACATGATGGATAATCTTCAATCATCCTTGTGGCATAACGAATCGAACTCCAGTAAAGCAAATTTACTACACGAAGCATCTTAGGAAAGGGTAACAGCTGCTTGGTCAAATACCGAACTGAAGGTACTAGTAGGAGACGCATCCTGCCGGCCTTATAATTAGCCAACAGAAGCCTAATATTCACCTAACAGCATCAGAACAGAAGAAGAGGGGGAAATGAATTCTAAAGAAAGGCCCCAACTTTACGCCGCTTTACGCAACAAATCCGTAAAGTAGCAAACCATATCTGCGCACTAACTTTGGGCGAAAGCACCCGCATCAACTAGCCGCAACAAACACACACAGAAGCCGGACGAATACGTGTAAAGGAGGGCGGCGCCTTTACATCAGAGCACCGAATCCGCTCGCGGTTCGTCGCCGTTCTACTAGACGATTAAACATGGAGTCGACAAATCGGAGCGGTTCAGCGTATTCTACGGTAACCAGGACAATCACCACCCAGAAAAAAAAAATCACAACTTTTGCATCTTGATTAAACTACGCAGACTGCCCAGATAACTATCACCGGGAAGAGAAGAATTGGCGAGCCACGAACCTGGTACAAGAAGGCCCTTGTCGCGATTCCTCTCCGGCGATCCCTGCAACACAGACACCGAACAGAAATCAGCAAAAAACAAAAACTCCCGGAAAACCAGCCCGGATCGGGCGAGCCGGAGCGCTGGAAGCTGGAGATCGATCCGGCAGAGCGTGGTCGAATCCGGGAAGGGGGTACTAACCCTAGGATGGGGAGGACGAGGAGGCGAGGGGAGAGGAATCGCGAGCAATTCGGTGGGCTTCGAAATGGGGGCGCAAACGTGGGGAGGTGGGGAGAGAGATAAAAGGGAGGAAGAGAGGCGCGGGGAATTACGGGGATGCCCCTCCAGGGCCCCCCGCGCCGATTTTTTTTTCATTCTCATCCGTGGAGGTCCTCGCCGTTGGGTTGCCGCCTAGCGCTTTTCTAATCGGACTCGTGTTCCTGAGATTTTTCTTTATCTTTGTGAGACAGCAACTCGGTCCCCGATTTCTGCATTGTTTCCTCCTGGCCTTCTGCTTTTACGAACTTCCCTGGAATTTGGTCATGACTTGTCACTCGGTTGGAAACAACTTGTAATGGATGGATTCTTAAAGTATTTTTTACTGAATTAGGGCCCATAGATTTGTTTCCAATAATTACATTACATTCTAGTTTATTCGATAAAGTGGATATATCAATATCAAGATGAAAACAAATACGAAACCTCTACAACATAATGGGTAATTATATAGAGATAGTGTAGACATCAAGAATGCACACAACCAGAAAGGAAAACAAAAAAAGAAAGAGAAAAAAGAGATCCTGTCAGAGCGACCGGAGATTCGCAGTAGCACGGACCAACCACCACCAATGACGACACATATACTTTGAGAGAGGTTCTCCAAAGCAACACCTCCACGAAGATAACAGTGCACTAACGTTGTCGTCACCCGGTCGTCAGATCATGAGTTTTCACCTCAGAGAGGTTCAATCTCCAAACAATGCCTACAAAAAGGAAACGACTAGATTGTTGACTTTGCCAAGTACAACAAATGAATGTCAGATCTAGGGTTTTCACAACTAAAACTGAGACACGGAGCTCAAAGAGAGCACCACCAAGAACGAGGTCACCCTGTGTCGCCAACCCCACTTGCCGAGAAAGATGTCTGGCACACAATCATCGCGTGCACGGTTTTAACGTGGACAACACCATATAACGCTCCTTAGGGGCATGAGCAGCCCGGGACCTTGAGATGGAAACCATAAGGCGACACCAGTAGGCCACAGGAAGTCGGAAGAGTCATGGATACGATTCTCCAAGCTTGGTCGTGTACATTTTGCGGGTTGTCTCGGTTATTAAGGTGGAACCAGACCAACGCGCTGGCATTCTTTGACATCACCGTTTCTCTTCAAAAAATTACTTCCATCTATTGTACTCCCTTACATTCACGAATTTCTCGCATAGCCTTCCACTCTTCTTTGTTTGTGCCTCCTCTTTGTATCGATCTTTGGGGTATTGGGTACCTCATGAGTCCCATAATTGAGGTGGGGACAAAAGCACAAACACTAAAAAACATACAAGTAAATTATAATGATAATCCCATTCTCATGCACAAATGGTGTTATGAGGCTAGACCTCAACCCATAGCCTGGAGGGACTACTCACACATCATGATTAGATCAATAATAGTAAGCACTATAAGAGAAAATACCTTAAAAATGATGTTTGATGGTCTTACAATGTCACCAATCGCCGAGATAGTCTTACAAGGTCTCGGCTGCCCCTATCCTTATATTGTATAGAGGGCGAGGGTAAAGTTTGATGGCGCCTCTGATGTGAATTAGACATGGCTCCTCTTCGAAAATCGTCAGTGATGACATCATGGAGGCAAAAACGAGTGGTGCGATTGCACGAGATCGTACGACACCTCAGAAAATCTTCCATTTCCTTTTCTACTCCTCAAGTCACTCATAAAAATCGTACATCAGGTCATACTTGCCATATTTGTTCAGGTTTCATCATTAATATGTCTATTACATAAGGAAAATAATAGCCATTGAGATTTTCACATATTTACATTAATTAGTGATAAGTAGGTAATTTGAATAAATAATCTCAGAAAATCCGAGAATTATACAGTTTAAATGAATGTAAAAACGCACTCGTCAAGTGTTGTAAGCACTTCAACGAGGATTACAAATGGCGAAGAGAAGGTAGTCGGAGCAATCACCCACTCCTATGACGTCATCACCAACTGATATGTTGATACCATTAAGACAGATCACATCACATGCAAGCTAGACAAAATTACCGTCCATGACTGGTACAATGGTCATGATCAATTCCACATTGCTTTTTTTTGAAATGGGGAGCGGACCCCGGCCTCTGCATCAATCGATGCATACAGCCTTATTTTGTTGCAGAGTTTCAACAGTATAGTATAATAGTTTACATCTCAAGGATCACAAAAAGTATAATTCCACATTGCTAGTGGAACATGTATGTACAGTAGTAGAAAACGGACCTTTCGTCCAGAGGCCCTGCGACCTTTAGTCCCGGTTGTATTACAACCCGGGACTAATGAAAGCATTAGTCCCGGTTTAAATGGATAGGACGGTCGCACACATTTAGTCCCGGTTCAAATGGAACCTTTAGTCCCGGTTGGAGATACAAACCGGTACTAACTTTGCGGCACATTTAGTCCCGGTTTGTACCTTTAGTCCCGGTTGGAGCCACCAACCCGGACTAAAGTTTTTTGAAAAAAAAAACATAATTTTTGCCTCTCATGCGTACCACCTCCCCCCCCCCCCCCCCCCCCCCCCGCCGCCGCGCGGCAAAAACGTCGAAAATGATTAAACAGAAATGATAAAAACTTCAAATTTTAAAATCCTTTGACGTGGCTGTACCTGACGCAACCTACTTTTAGGAAAAATTTAAAACTTTGAATTCTGATTTTTTTTGCAAATTCTCAGTAAAATGGCAATAACTTTTGCGTATGAACTCGGAATAAATTGTTTAATATATCAAAACGTTCAGCGCGAAAATGCCCATCCGCTCGCAACGGGGTTTAGCCATTTGGATTTTTTAGATTTTCAAAATTCCAAAGGGAACTATGAAAGCAGGAAGATATTTGCCAGAAATTCAAATTATTTAAATGTTTTTAATTTTTGTGGAATTAATAATTGATTTCTACATAAAGATTAGTATTAATTAATTATTGTTGTTTATGTTAATATAGGTTTTGTCGTGGGGTTGTCACGGCAAGTTCTTCCTCCGGGAAGATGAGTTCTGGGGCCATTGGTGATTGAAGTACGTGGGAACGATTAATCTCGTCGGGGAACAAGGATTTACCCAGGTTCGGCCCCTCTGATTCGAGGTAAAGACCTACTTCCTGCTTCTATGTTATTGCTCTTGACTGTATCTCGATTACAGGGACCCGGCTCCTACAACTCAGGAGCCGGCGACTTCTCTCTGGTGGCTAGGGTTTCTCTATTGGTTGAAGCTTAGCTTACTACGATCCAGGACCCCCCTTATAAAGGTGGCGGGTCCATGACTTACAATCTGTGTCGAGTTCTACTCACACACGGAGTCCTACTCTAGGCTCTGTCCTTCCAAACTAGAACTCCGGGTTGTACTTGGACTCCATCTTTGGGCGTGTCCTTTCTTCATCATGGGCCTTAGTCGGCTTGTCTCCAGCCCAGCCCATGTGACTTGATACGTGACTCGGCTTTGGCCTTCTTGGTCTTGGCGGGTCTACTTTCCGGGTCCATGGGCCTACCTATAAAGTATCCCCCCATCAGGTTTGGAATTCAAAATAATATAATGTGCCATCGTGTAGGAAGATTTAAGTTTTTACCGGAAATTCAAATTATTTTATTTTTTAATTTTTTTGGAATTAATAATTGATTTCTGCATAAAGATTAGTATTACTTAATCATTGTTGTTTATGTTAATATAGGTTTGGAATTCAAAAAATAATATCATGTGCCATCAAAGTGTAGGGGATAATAAGATTGATAGCATAGTATTATCAAGATGTACTAAATGCAATGTTGGAAGCTAGTTGGGAAGGAACTCAAAACTTAAGCGTGCTGAGGGTGGAGCAGTGTGAGAATGGGTGACCGATCGGGAAGTTTGCCTACAAGTGTGAGGATGGGTGGAGCAGTGTGAGGATGGGTGGAGCAGTATGAGATTAGGGGTGATTCGAGATTAAACTGACAAATAATTCAAAGATTCGAAATATCGTAAAAAATTCAAATTTTTTTTGAAAAAATTCGAAAAAAAATCGAAAAATTACAAACCGGGACTAAAGGTACTCCAGCCGCAGCGCCCGAGCGCGCCCAGGTGGAGGGACCTTTAGTCCCGGTTCGTAACACAACCAGGACTAAAGGGTTGGACCTTTAGTCCTGGTTGCGCAGTCCCGGTTGCACAACCGGGACTAAAGGTCCGTTTTCTACTAGTGGTATAGTAGCCACATTGATAGTGGAGCATGTATGTATAGTAGCCATATTTGATGAGTGTGTTTTAATGGTCACGATAAAGTCCACATTGCTAGTGGAACATCTATGCATATTAGCCATATTGGTCATACTATTATTCGTAAATGTTTCTTCGTGTTCACAAAGCTACCAAGAGCCGTGTTTTAGCCCATAATTAGCATGTGATAATAATTCCATTGTTGAAATTGATCCTACGATTTCTTTGTCAAGGAACATGGACCGAGATAACAATTCTTCAAGGTAGATGTCGCGATGGTCTCTACCCTCTCTTGCCAAGTTCATCTTCATCATCATTGAAAAACACTTTTGGAGCCAATAAGCTATTGACCGCTCGGTGGCATAGGCGTTTATTAGGATTGTACCGGTGTTTAGCGGATGTTATCTCTTGTACTCCAAGTTAGCTTGATGTTCATAGATGTTGTACCGATCTGCTATGATCGTGATCTTTTTTATTTATAACCGTGAAAATGTAGGATCTGCACATGAGGCAACACTAGAGGTCAAGCCGCATGACCCCAAAATCTCAATCGGTATAGAGAAAAATGCTCGAGGGAAAACATAAACAAACTTTCACTGATGATGCAACACAGACGCAGAAGGCAAGGCGGGTCGCGGATGCCTCGCATCCAGCGGCCGTTGCTGACGTCGGATCCACGCTTTGGTGGGTGTTTGCTTAGTTCTATTTTTAGCGTTTGGACTTTGGCTTCTATGCCACAAAACCACCTAATTAATTGCGATTAGCATTGTTTTTTTTCTGGATTATTATATCATCATGTAACATTATCCAATCAAAAGGCAAAAGCCAAAAACCAAAATAGGTGCTTCTGTGTCTTATCTTAGCATAAAATAAAGTTTTAAAAACCGGAATAGGTCTGACGAAACTGCCGCTTGTTCACGAAACGGTTGAGGTAGATGATAGCCTGATAGGTCAACTGGGTCGCCGAAATCCGTACTACTAGCATAGAATGTCCTTATGTACACCCGAATGACATTTCAAAATATGATTTTTGGTTAGTGGTGTTAGACGCGTGTACGTGTAGGACACGTCTGGTCGGCCGCAATCAAGGAGGTTTAGTTTTATTTTCTAATTTGTAAATCGTAGCTTGGCAACCAAGAAATCTTTTTGTACTATATAATTCCATCACGGGATCCAATCAATCTAAGTGTAACAATTGAAATTGCCTTCAAGTAGAAACATCTACAGCTACGAGTCCTAGATAGATGCTCTTGTGTCTTACATACGGAAGTAAAAAAAAAAACCCAGAATAAACCTAACCAAAACATCCCTTATTATTCATGATGAAACGGTTGAGGTAGATGATAGGTCAGCTGCTTCGCCGAAATCCGTACTGCTACTCTGCTACTAGCACCGAAGTCAGTTGCCACTATCTCTGTCACACCGTACCTGGCAGGTGAAAGGAGGCATCACCACGGGCGCATTGCTTTTTGGCCGTGGCGCTGTGCACCGCAGGTAGGAACGGCCCGTGGTGCGCACTGCGCAGGATGGTGGAGCCGCGATCGATGGGGCAGGAAAGGAGACAGACGTACGTGGTTCCCAGGCGGTAGCCTTCATCGATTTTCCGTGGCTTGACTGGTTTCGGCCGCGAATATGGAGCTCTAGACTCATCATCCACGTGGATATGATAAAGGCGTGCGTACGTGTATTGCTTTCGGCTGCCCAACACGACAAGGCAAGTTTGATTGCATTTGCAAACGTATAGCGGGCGGGTCCTTCTATATTTTTTTTTTTGGGTCATTCGTAACATTCTTGGGTCTGGAAAAAAACATCAGGGCACCGGCCAGAAAAAGAGTCTCTAGAGCTTCTCCGATAGGGGAGGCTATTTTTCGCGATTTTCCGACAGCTAAACGATAACGCGTCGGGAAGAAAGAAGACCATCGAGACATCCCAGCAGCCACCGCCGGCTGAACCGTCTACCATCGCTACCACCCGTGGCCGGCGGCTGCCTCGACTCTGTCGGTCTGTTGTTGTCGCGGCTGGAGAGAAGCAGTTTCGTCTCTGGTCCGGTATTTATGTATAACCTCCGGCAATTTACTGAAATTTATAAAATAAACGTTCGGCGAAACTATTTCTCGAAACTAACTATTTCGGGTAGCGTCCGACAAAAAAGTGTTATACTCTATATACTAGCGCGTTAGCCTACTCTCCCTGCCAGCGTGGCGCCTGCGGGCTTAGACCACGTGGCAGGAAGAGTAGCACCTTAGACCAAGACATTATTACGTAGAGCATAGCACCTTTCTGTGGGACGCTACCTAAAAGGGTTCCTTTTGTGGTATAGTTTTGACGGGACTTTTATTTTTTAAATTTCTTTTTCCTTATGATTATTTTTGTCCATTTTGCGCTTTTTTTTTTTTTGCTCACAGACTGACACGCGATTCTTTGATAAGACGTTTGCTTCAGGAATCACATGGCCGACTACTAGCTCAGCGATGGCAGACATGTCTTGCTGACGGCGATCGTGGGCCGCTCGTGCTCTGGCCGCCTCCCGTAAAACTCACGCGAACCTGACGGCTGACGCCGACGGCGGCAGCCATGCATAGCAGCAGCTTGCGGCGGTCTCAGAGGTGGGCCCTCCACCGTTTTGGAAATCCGGATCGTGTGTCTCGTTTTGGGACGACCTAGGCTGTCTCGTTTTGTTTGAGTTCGGGCGTGTTCAGCCTGCCGGAAGCCCATGTTGTGAAACTAGACCTCGGGCTTGGTATTTATAGACCGTGTTGGGCCACTGCAAACTTTGATTGGTTGTGTCTTCGGTCGCTCAAATTTCGAGTGCTCTAAGGATGCGTTCGGTTCTGGAACGGCAAGGAATGGAATGGAACGGGTTCCGTTCCTAGACACGATTCTCGTGTTCGGTTTTGGAATGGAATGGAACGCACTGGTTTCACAGGAGGGAATATTCTTCCAATATGCGGAATGGACCGGTCCGGCCGATTCGGCCGGACGAAGTGGAATTGCACAGTGTTGTCTCTAATTAATCAAGTTTAGCACTAATTAATCAAGTTTAGCACTAATTAATCAAAGATTAGGAATAATTCATCGAGATTAAAAATAATTAATCATGTTATGAATAATTAATCAAGATTAGGGATAATTAATCGAGTTTACTAATAATTAATCGAGTTTAGGAATAATTCCATTCTCATCCATTTCATTCCATTCCTTCCAGTTCCAAAACCGAACACAAGAATGGAACGGTTCCGTGACAATTTTTTTGTCCAACCGAACACAAGAATGGGACGGTTCCGTTCTGCTGGAATGGAATGGTTCCGTTCCATTCCATGCAATTCCAAAACCGAACACACCCTAAGGGGTCGCCATATAACTCGCCTTTAGCGAGTCGAATCCGCGGAATCCTATTTGCCGCCTTTAGCGGCAAAAGGTTCTCACGCCGCGCACCCTTTGCTAACGTGCTGGAGTACCGCCTGGTCTGGTTTTATGGGCCGGCCCATGTACATTTTTTTTCTTTTTCTTTCTGTTTCTGTTTCTGTTTTTTCTTTTTCTTTTGTTTTTGTTTTTGTTTTTTATTTTTCTTTTCTGTTCAGTTTATTTTCTATTTTATTTTTGGTTTTTTATTTTACTTTACTTTTTCGAATTTTTTTTTAAAATCAGATTTGAAAATGCCCGGATTTCAAATTTGTTCAAATTCAAATTTTTATTCGGATTTTAAATTTGTTAAAATTTAAATTTTATTCAGATTTTGAATATGTTCAAATTCAAAATCATTTCTTTTTTGTTTTTCTTTTATTTTCTTTTTTTCTTGCATTTTTCTTTTTCGTTTCTTTTTTCGTTCAGATTTTGAAATTTTTCAAATTCGAGTTTTGTTCGGATTTTGAATTTGTTCAAATTTGAAATTAATTCATTTCGAATTTGTTCAGATTTCAAAATTGTTCACATTTGAAATTTCTTCGGTTTTTCGTTTCTTTTTTTCGTTTTCTTTTTTTAGTCACTTGTATATGATTTTGAAACATATTTATTTTTAATAAATTTTCAGATTTCAAAAATGTTCAAATTCGAAAGTTGTCCAGATTAAAATATGTTCAATTCTGAAGAAAAAATTTTCAAATTTTAAAATTGTTCAGATATTAAAAATGTTAAAATTCAAAAGTTGTTCATATTGAAATATGTTCAAATTGAAAAACTGTTTAAATTTTGAAAAATAAATTGATTTTTATAATGTTCAATTTTAAAATGTTCAGATTTTAAAAATGTTTAGTTTATTTATTGTTTCTTTTTCTCTCAACTTTTCTGTGATTTTGAAAATATTTATTTTAAATAAAATGTTCAGATTCTAAAATTATTCTATTAAAAATTGTTCATTTTTTTAAATTTGAAAATTGTATAATTTAGAATTTTTGGATTTTGAAAATGTTCAAATTCATAAATGTTCAGATCTAGAAAATGTTCAGTTTAAAAATGTTAATATTTTCAAATTTGTTCGATATTTATAAATATTCGAATTTAAAAAATGTTCAAAAAATAATTTTTTGTAAAAAAAGAAAACACAAAGCTTTAGAAAATAGCAGAACGATGGGAACGGAATAAAAAAGAAAGAACGGAACGATCGAACGAATAAAACGGTCGAACGGAAACGAAGCAGCGGAGATGGGCTGAGCCCACGAAACTGGGAAGGGTGTGCGGCGCGACATAGTTTTGCCGCTAAACGCGGCAAAAAGGAGCACCCGTCAAATCCTATAGCTCGCCCGCACGAATCCTCCTCATGGGCCGGTGGGCTTTTTTATCTCTCAGTTCCCTTACTGCAAGAATGAGTTTGGGGCTGCTAAAAAAACGAGAACGAGTTTGGCGTGTACCGCATGGACATGCTGGTTCGTTTGCTACTTTGCTCCCGCGTGGATGTGGTTCGTATACTTCTGCGTGGATTCCTAGGCAGTGACGACGAGGGAACACTCGCATGGTTACAACACGAAAAATATGGATATTTTTCCAAATCTGAACCATTTAAAATAAATATTTTTAAAATATGAACCATTTTAAATAATAAATATTTTTACATATGAACCATTTTTAAAAACTAAAATTTGTTGAACCGAAATTACCGGTGAACCGAAAATAATAATGAACCAAAATGTCGGTGAACCGAAAACATAGTGAATAAAAAATAAACTAAAATTCGGATGAATAAAAATAATAGTGAATGAAAAATTCCGGTGAACCAAAAATAATAGTGAACAAAAAATTCGTGTGAACCGAAAGTAATAGTTGAAAGTGCATGGTTGATCCATGCATGGTTTTNCGGCACGGTCACCTACGGCACGACGGCAGCGTTTACTCGCAGCCTCCGTCGCGTCGTTTGGCCGGTCAAGTTCAGGCCAGACCTTCCTCCGCGCTACGACGGCAAGAACAACCCCCTGGAGTTCCTGCAGCTCTACTCTCTGGCTATCCAGGCCGCCGGGGGTGACGACAAGGTCATGGCGAACTGGTTCCCCATGGCCCTCAAGGACTCTGCGTCCTCATGGCTCACCAACCTCCCCGCCGAGTCCATCAACTCCTGGGAGGAGCTCTGCCGGTGCTTCGTTGCCAACTTCAAGGGCACGTACGAGCGCGGCCTCACCTACAACGACCTCCGCGCCGTGCGTCAGAAGCCCGGCGAGACCCTCCGCAAGTACATCCAGCGCTTCAGCCAAGTGCGCAACAAGATCCCCAACGCCACCGACGCGCAGGTCATTTCGGCCTTCCAGGCTGGGTCACAGACGTGCGGATGCTCGAGAAGCTCGGCATCCACGACAACATCACCACCGTCGTCAAGCTTTTCGACTTGGCGGACAAGTGTGCCAAGGCCGAAGAGGGCCGCTTGTTCGTCAAGAACGAGCCAGGGGACCCTGCCGAGGGGTCCAAGAAGAAGAAATCCTCTGAGAAGCGCAAGACTACCGCGGTCCTCGCGGCAGAGCCTGACGCCAAGCAGCCTCGCCAAGCTGCCACTCCATCCGCAGGACCTGAGAAGAAGGATGATCGTCCCTTCTGCATCTACCACAACAGGCACTCTCACGCCACCGAGGACTGCTTCGACATCAAGAGGCTTCGCGAGGCTCGCGAGGCTCGCGAGGCAAACGGAGGCCACGGAGGCCGCGGCGGAGGCCGCAGCAGCCGCGGGGGGCGACGCTGGAACAACAACTACAACGACAATTACCAGCAGAACCCTCAGGCCAACGCTGCCCAGCCCGCAAACGACAACCTGCCTGCCGAGGCTGACGAGGACTACCAGGTGCCTCGCGGGGCAGCTTGTATCCTTGGCGGGGCTCAGGCCCCTCGCTCCAACCGCCACTTCAAACAACTCGCTCGCGAGGTCGCGGCAGCCCTCCCTGGAGTCGAGGCCTCCAGGCCCCTCAAGTGGTCCCAGTGCCCAATTACATTCGACTCCGACGACCACCCCAAGTCCACTTCAACCGTTGGCACCATCCCGTTGGTCTGCACCCCCACCATCAACAACATCGCCGTCTCTAAGACGCTCATTGATGGAGGTGCTGGCCTCAACGTCATCTCCGTCGAGACATTCGAGAAGCTGCAGGTGCCCTACGAGCGGCTCATGCCTACCAGGCCCTTCTCGGGAGTGACAGAGGGTCTCACCACCCCGTTGGGACAGGTGAGGCTCCCCGTCACTTTCGGCACCCAGGCCAACTACCGCACCGAGCTGATCGACTTCGACGTCGCGCACATCGGCCTACCCTACAACGCCATACTCGGCTACCCCGCCCTCGCCAAATTCATGGCGGTGACCCACCACGCCTACAACCTCGTCAAGCTCCCTGGCTCGGGTGGCACTATTGTCATCCGCGGCGTGGTCTCGGACGCCCTGTACGCTGCGCAAGCGGCCTACAAGGCTGCCGCGGGTGGCGTCACCCGCTGACGAGGACGAGGAACCCCTCCCGAGGCCCCCCGCGAAGAAGAAGCAGCTGTTCTCCCAGGAGAAGGCTGCGACAAAACAAGTGTCTCTGGAGGCGAGCGGCTCAGGGGCTTGCGTCACCATCGGCGCCAACCTGCCTCCCAAATAGGAAAGCGCGCTCGTCGCCTTCCTCAGGGTAAACTCTGACATGTTCGCCTGGACACCGTCAGATATGTCCGGAGTACCGAGGGAGGTGATCGAGCACCACTTAGCCGTGTGCCCAAACGCACGCCCCGTCAAGCAAAAAGCACGGCGCCAAGCGCCAGAAAAACAAGACTTCATCGTCAAGGAAGTAGACAAGCTGAAGAAGGCTAGCATCATCAAGGAAGTGGTCCACCCCACTTGGCTCGCCAACGGTGTGGTCGTCCCCAAGCACACCGGAGGGAGTCGCCTCTGCATCGACTTCACCGACCTCAACAAGGCCTGCCCCAAGGACCCCTATCCCCTCCCGAGGATCGACCAGATCGTAGACTCCACCGCCGGCTGCGCACTCCTCTGTTTTCTGGATGCCTTCTCTGGTTATCACCAGATCAAGATGGCGAAGGAGGACGAGGAGAAGACAGCATTTCTCACCCCTTGCGGTGTGTTTTGCTACGTCTGTATGCCCTTCGGTCTGAAGAACGCTGGCGCCACTTTCCAGCGCCTCATGAGGATCGCCTTGGGAGCTCAAATGGGGAGGAATGCAGAGGCCTACGTCGACGACATCGTCGTCAAGACTCGCGAGAAGGACACGCTCATCCAGGACCTCGAGGAGACCTTTGCCAACCTGCGCAAGGTCAACATCAAGCTGAACCCCGCCAAGTGCGTCTTCGGGGTCCCTTCAGGCAAGCTCCTCGGGTTCCTGGTATCCCACCGCGGCATTGAGGCCAACCCCGACAAGATCAAGGCCATAGAGCAGATGCAGCCCCCTTGTCGCCTCAAGGACATGCAACGCTTAGCGGGGTGTATGGCCAGCCTTGGCCGTTTCATCTCCAAGTTCGGCGAGAGGGCGCTGCCATTCTTCAAGATCATGAAGAGGTCCGGTCCTTTCAAGTGGTCCCCCGAAGCAGCAAAGGCCTTTGAGGACTTGATGAAATATCTGGCGAGCCCACCCATCATGGTCGCCCCACGCCCTCGCGAGCCTCTGAAGCTGTACCTTGCAGCCACTCCTCAGACGGCAAGCGCGGTCTTGGTGGCTGAAAGAGAAGAGCCAGTCCTCGGCAAGCAGAACTCCGCCTCGCCAAGCCCAGAACCCCCCGACAAGGAAGCAGCCTCGTCAGGCCCCCAGCCCCAAGAAAACCTCGCCAAGGACTCCACCGAGCCTAGGGAGGAGCCAGCCGCTGCCTCACCAACGACTACCCTCGTCGAGCACCCCGTGTACTTCGTCAGCACAGTGCTGCGGGATGCTCGCGAGCGCTACCCCATGCAGCAAAAGCTCCTCTTCTCGCTCCTCATCGCCTCCAGGAAGCTGCTCCACTACTTCTAGGGTCACCCCATCAAGGTGGTCACCTCATATCCCCTGGAGCAGGTCCTGCGCAACCCGAACGCGACAGATCGGGTCGCAGGCTGGGGCATCGAGCTACAACCTTTCGAGCTGGAGTTTGACACCACCAGGGTCATCAAGGGCAGAGTGTTAGCTGATTTCATGGCCGAATGGACGGACACGCGCAAAGACGAAGAGCTTCCAGAGGAGGTTACATCCTCAGGAGGAACGACACCAAGCCACTGGACCATGCACTTCGACGGCGCCTTTGCGGCCAGGAGTGCAGGGGCTGGCGCCGTTCTCACCTCACCGACAGGCGACAAGCTCTACTACGCCGTCCAACTGTGCTTTAAGGACAGCGACAAGGTCTCCAACAACATCGCTGAGTATGAAGGCCTCCTCGCCGGGCTCAAAGCCGCCATCGCCCTCGGCATCAAGTACATCCTCATCAAGGGCGACTCCCAGCTCCTCGTCAACTTCTCCAACAAAAGCTACACGCCTAAGGACACCTACATGGTGGCCTACCTTGAAGAGGTACGCAAGCTGGAGAAACACTTCAGGGGCATGGAGCTCAAGCACATCCCGCGGGCAGAAAACCAAGAGGCAGATGAAATCGCTCGGCGAGCAGCAAGAAGAGAAGCCCAGAAGCCTGGAGTATTCGAGGAGAGGCTCACCAAGGCCTCGGTCAAGCAACCTGTGGTCAACACCAGCATCGACGAGGAGCTCCCACCTGCCCCACCAAGCGGAGCACCAAACTGCGGGTTGCCCTCGGGCGATCGCTTGCTGCTGACTCTGGTACGACAAGACACTGGTTGGATCGACGAGATCAAAAACTACCTGCAGAGCCGAGCCCTCCCCGAGGACGACGCAGAGGCCGAGAGAATTGCTCGCCAGGCCAAGTCCTATTGCCTCCACGACGGAGACCTGTACCGCAAGCGACCCAATGGGGTTGCGCTGCGGTGCGTCCCCGCTGAGGAAGGCCGCCAGCTCATCAACGACATACACAGCGGCGAGTGCGACCACCACTCTTCCTCGCGCACCATTGCAGGCAAGGTCTTCCGGAGTGGTTTCTACTGGCCCTCAGTGCTTCAAGATGCTGCCGAAATCGTCCAATCCTGCGACGCATGCCAATTCCACGCCAAGCAAATCCACCAGCCCGCGCAAGGACTCCAGACGATCCCGCTCTCCTGGCCGTTCGCGGTCTGGGGGCTGGACCTGCTGGGACCCTTCCCGCGAGCGCGCGGGGTCTACCGCTACCTCTACGTCGCCATCGACAAATTCACCAAGTGGCCCGAGGTGGAGCCCGTACGCACCATTCCGGCGAAGTCGGCGGTAAAATTCATAAGGAGCCTGGTCTGTCGTTTCGGCGTGCCCAACCGCATCATCACCGACAACGGCTCACAATTCATCAGTGGCGCCTTCAAGTCCTACTGCGGCAGCATTGGTGCCCAAATCTGCTACGCCTCGGTGGCGCATCCACGAAGCAACGGGCAGGCCGAGCGAGCCAACGCCGAGGTGCTCAAGGGCCTCAAGACGAGAAGCTTCAACCGCCTCAAGGCCAGCGGCAAGCATTGGATTGATGAGCTCCCCTCGGTGCTCTGGTCCATCCGCACCACGCCAACAAAGCCAACTGGTGAGACGCCGTTCTCCCTCGTCTATGGCGCTGAAGCCGTCCTCCCCAGCGAGATCACTCATGGCTCTCCGCGAGTCTTGGCCTTCAAGGAGGCTGAGGTGGACGAATTCCGCAATGACGACCTGCTGCTGCTCGAAGGGCTCCGCCGCAATGCGGCCCTGAGAGCGGCAAGGTACCAGCAAGACCTCCGTCGCTACCACAGCCGCCACATCCGTCCGCGCACTCTCGAAGCAGGAGACCTTGTCCTGAGGAGAACCCTCTCTAGGGCAGGCCTCCACAAGCTCTCACCAATGTGGGAAGGCCCCTACAGAGTCGTGCACATCGCCAAGCCTGGCTCTGCGCGGCTCGAGACGGAGGACGGCATCCCTGTCGCCAACCCCTGGAACATCCAACACCTGCGCAAGTTCTACCCCTGATCGCCCTCGGCGAGCAATTTTTTGCATCAAGGGAGAGCCACGCGCCATCACCCTCCACGAGGAAAAATTTCGGGCTCCCCTCTCTACTACACGTTGCCGCGGGCCGTTCGAGAAGACTCCCAAGCCACCAAGCCTCGGCATGGTAACCTCTTCAGGCACCATGTCTTGGCGAGGTGGATCCCCATGCCGGTCATGGTGGAACGCAGGCTAAAAAGCCACCCCCGCATAGGGGCCCCCTGAGCTCTCTCTACATGCGTCTGCCTCGGGCACGCCCCTCGAGAGTCTCAGCCACAGAATGTGGACCCCATGCCAAGAGCATGGCGGATTTTTTGTGCTTCTGGCCACGCCAGTGTAATGAGCCTATGTTTCAGGCCAAATTGAACCTTTGCGCATCACGCCAGCATATTTTGTTGCTTCGGTGTTGTTTGCTCCGGTGTTATTTGCTTTTCTTTCTCGCTCGGATGATCCCTCCTGTGTATCTCACGAGCGGGGGCTAGCAGGGTGCCATGCCACGGGAGCATCCCGGCAGCGCCTTAAACCCAAGGGATCCGAGCTCTGAACTTGCAGGCCAGCTCTCATGCATGTCAACTCCCAAGGAGCTCTGAACTCATGGGTCAGCTCCCACGCACGTCAACTCACCAGGGATCACCAAAACCTTGGTGCCTGTTTCTCCTCGCGAGACACACATGAAGGAACCTACGAGCACCATAAGACTCTTTAGCTATCTATTGCTTGCGGGTATGCCTATCTGTCCAAGTGCAGGTAACAAGCATCAGGCACCCTCTCCAAGGCAACAACATCTCGCCAGGGAACCAACACCCTCTCCAGGGCAGAATGCCTCGCTAAGCTAAGTACAAAGACTTGGTAGAATTTCCTCTTGCTGGTTTTTGCCCCTCGAGTCTCTTTTCTCTCTCCCACGCCTCATGGGCTGCTTGCACGTCAAAGGGGAGCCCCAAGCATCGCGCTTCGCGGAGCTCTTACTTCTTGAGGCCTCACGCACCCCCCGGACTTGTGGAGCACTGACTCGCACATACTGAAGCGGCGGTGGTGTAGCGCTAAGAGAGGGTCCTAAGACGTAGAGCGGAAAAAGACATGAAGAGAAAAGACAAAAGCCACTCAAGGGACATTCCCAAGCACGTTCCAAAGCTAAAAGCAAGTCTTTACAAAAGTTATTACAACCAAAACACCACGATGATGTGCCTCATGCGCGACCAGCCACAGGAAGGAGTTCAGGCCGTCGCGCCTCCCGAGGTCCCTGCTCCATCCGCGGCAGCCCCGCTTCCAGGGCGCCTTCCTCGCCGTCGCCTTCGTCTTCATCGACCAAAACTTGGTCGTACTTCTTGGCGAGCACCTCAGCGGCCTCCCCCGCCTTGCTGCGGATCTCGACCGGCTCCATCACGGCCTCGAGGTTGAACGAGGGCCAGAGCTTCAGAAGGTTGCTGAAGACGCGACTGATGGCAAGGACGAGGAGATCGCGGCTCTCCGCCACAACGCGCTCGTCGAAGCGCTTCGCGACCTTTTCAATCTCCCCGAGGAATTGCCCGAAGAACTGCGTGTGTGCTGCCTCGTCGTCGATCCCTCCGGAGGGAAGGTGGGGGACCTCGATCCTCAGGTCGTCCCCGATGGCGTTCGCGTGGCGAACCAACTCGTGGAGCATGAGCTGGCGCTGGCGCGTCATGGCCCGGTTGTGCCACGCGGAGTCCTGCGCTTGCTCTGCGCGGTCCGCGGCCGGCCCCACCTGTTGCTGAAGGTCGCTCAGGTCCGCCTTCAGGGCGGCGATCTCCTTCTCCGCGCGAGCCAGCGCCTCCTTGGCATGCTGAAGGCGGGAGGTGTCGTCGTGGAGAACAACAGATGCCTAGGGGTAGGCTTAAGTTTGGGGGCCGATTGGACGCTAGAGGATTCGGGGAGGGATTGTGTGAAGGAAAACACACGAACACACACGAACACACACGATTTACCCAGGTTCGGGGCCCTCGTGAGGAGGTAAAACCCCTACTCCTGCTTGTATGACTATATTTGTGTATCGATCCGCATTACAAAAGTGCTCCTGGAGCTGTATCTCTACTCTGAGCGAAGCAGCGCTAAGCTCCTGCTGAAAAAGGAACTAGCAGAGAATGCTGGGGAGAAAATGAGCTACGGAGGCTGCCTGCGCCGTGTCCCTCGTCTCCTCCCCCTGGTGCTCTTTATAAAGGCAGAGCCCAGGGGACACGCAAGAGACAAGGGGACAAGATAAACTATTCACCGATGTGACTACTGGGGTCTAATCAGACTGTTCACATAGCATGCGCACACAGTAGCCGCGCTGCCTGCGTCCTTGTTCCTCGTTAGCATGTCCCCTGATCTTATCTTCTGGGTAGTGGCAACAGATATTTATATACGTCGGTGTAGCACGCTTGTCTCGGAGCAATCCTGAATGCGGGTGTGACTCGGTGATGCTGGAGATGATCCGGCCTGGAGATGATCCGGTTATTAGGTCCTGGACGCCGGCCTGCCGCTGACTCGGCAGGTGAGTCCCGTGAACCGTGCCGACCTGCTATCGACGTCGGCCTGGGGAGCTAGCGATCATTGCTGGCCTGGTGAAGATTCGGCAGGGGAGCGATAGGTGCCATCCCAGCTATCGATTCGCCTGGCTCCTGGTGCACACCGGTCCGACTCCTGGCTCCGATCGCTGGAATAGCGCTAGGACTCGGCTTACCCGAGTCAGGAAACTGATTCGGCCCACCCGGGATTAGATGACCATGGCCCAGCCGAGTCGGCGGAATCACAGCCCACCCGGGTCACTAGACAGCCGGCCCACCCGGGTCTGGAAACTCGCCCCGCCGAGTAGAAGGGAATTCGGCCCGTTCGGATCCGCAGAGAACTGGCCCAACCGGATCAATGAATTCCGGCCCGACCGGGTTAGGGGAATTCGGGAATACGGCCCAACCGAGTTAGAGGAAACTCAGACACATGGTCCAGCCGGGTCCCAGAATGACAATTCGGCCCAGCCGAGCGGGGCTGACCCCGGCCCAGCCGAGTCCTGGCTGATCTCGGCCCAGCCGGGTCCCGGGTATGTCGGCCTGGTAAAGTCTAATTCGGCCCGACACGCTGGTAAGTCGGCCTGGTCCCGATTATTT
Source organism: Puccinellia tenuiflora (assembly GCA_012064385.1). Classification (NCBI taxonomy): domain Eukaryota; kingdom Viridiplantae; phylum Streptophyta; class Magnoliopsida; order Poales; family Poaceae; genus Puccinellia; species Puccinellia tenuiflora. The sequence continues at coordinate 157,243 of QRDG01000204.1, read as the reverse complement.
CGGTCCAGGCTGCTTTCTTTTCCTTTTTCTTTATTATTTTGCTTATTCACTTGCTTATTTCTTCCAGATATTGTATCAATGAATCTCCAACTATAGGTACCCGGGGTTACATCCCCGACACTAGTCCCCGAGGCTGCGGGGGACTCGCAGAGTCGCGCGCAGACTTTACAAAAGAAAACAAATAACAATATAAAAACCTCCATGAAGACAATCATCACGCCGGCATGGGCACCAGCATAAATCCGTCGTCTAGCCACGCCCACTGGCCAAAACGCGTCATCCGGTTGACCGAGCTCACCCGAATCAACAACGAATCAGACTGTTTGCACTGGAAATGTGTTGAAGGCACGGGCATGGCCAGACATAGATATCTTTGCCGACATTGTCGGATGCTTCCAACATGGTCGCTTAGCCTGCGTGGGCATATTTCTTATGTCGGTTTTTAGCCACTCTGGGCGTTTTCCGACATAAATGTCTCCAGCCTCTGCTGGTTTGATATGTTGGCCTCTTGGCATTATTTTTATACGTCGGTTTCTGCCACTTTGGGCTTTACCGAAATTGCATGTCGGCAGCAAATGCTGGACCGTCATATAGCCTGCTTGGGCATATTTTTCATTCTGCCTTGATAGGCAATCGTCGGATGACGAGTTGAGATACTTCTCAACACTTAACACTCAGGGAGATTAGATATTTTTTGACTCGGTGCACCGAGATATCGACGCTATGATATTCTGATAAACTCAGATAACTGAAGAATTATGATAAACGGTAAAGCTGATAAAGATAACGATTGCGAGACGCTTGATGATATGAGATAAATGCCGTGATATTTTGGCAAACCGAAATAAACGGCGATCTGGAGATATTGTGTTGTTGATACTCTAATTGCCGACGTAAGAAATGTCGGGATGATGTGTGATATGTCGGGATGATGTGCATTTTATGACTCGGCAAGCCGATATTAAAGATCATATATGACTTGCTTCTGACACTATAATAAAATCCAAGATGAATCCGAGTCGACCATGTCTCGGTAATGAACATTCCATTGATAAAACCGATTCCACCTTTTAAGGTTAGCTCAAGCATACATATATATATGAAGAATATTTGACAGAAACAGTAATCTCATTAACCGAAGTAAACTAGTTCTAGTATACGACGGAAATTAAGTCTAACAACAGATTCTATGCACCAAGAACTAGACTCGATTTCAACCGAGTCCCCGAGTAACTTTTAACATTTTAAGAAAAAGACATGCTCCGGAGTGAACGGGGCAGTCCCCGGGTCGAAAAGCCTGATCCCGGGGAAAATAAAATAAGCACCGGGCAGCTGCCGAGTTACTTTTTATCATATTTTAGGGATACTACCAACCGACTAGACAGGCCAGTCCCCGGGTCGAAGTAACTCGGTCCCGGGGAAAACGGCTAAGCAAGATAGAAAAGGAGGGCAGTCCCCGAGTAGCTTTCAGGATCAACTAACCGGGATCTGTTGACGATGTTTGCTGCTGTGGGCTGTGCCTGCCACTGCTTACAGCAGCAAGCTCAAGCTCGGGGAAAAATGGTGATGCCGAGTCCCCGAGTTGCTGAAGAAGATCCCGTCCAACTTGAGGATGCCCGGGAGGCTTACGAGCGCAGCGGCGGTGTTGACGTAGAGCCGCCGGGCAAGCCAGAAGCACGGCCAGCCGACCGTGTCGCCCCTGAGATTTGTTGACGACGTTGGCGCCGGTGACGAAGAACTTGATGAAGCGGCCCGGCGAGCGGAAACCCCGCGACGCCACGCGAGGTGCTCGCCGGAGTCGATGAAGAAGGTCCCGTCCGAAATTTGCCCAGCTAGCGCCACTACCAGCCCCACGGTGGGCGCCAACTGTCGTCGTGGTGAACAACAGATGCCTAGGGGTAGGCTTAAGTTTGGGGGCCGATTGGACGCTAGAGGATTCGGGGAGGGATTGTGTGAAGGAAAACACACGAACACACACGAACACACACGATTTACCCAGGTTCGGGGCCCTCGTGAGGAGGTAAAACCCCTACTCCTGCTTGTCTGACTATATTTGTGTATCGATCCGCATTACAAAAGTGCTCCTGGAGCTGTATCTCTACTCTGAGCGAAGCAGCGCTAAGCTCCTGCTGAAAAAGGAACTAGCAGAGAATGCTGGGGAGAAAATGAGCTACGGAGGCTGCCTGCGCCGTGTCCCTCGTCTCCTCCCCCTGGTGCTCTTTATAAAGGCAGAGCCCAGGGGACACGCAAGAGACAAGGGGACAAGATAAACTATTCACCGATGTGACTACTGGGGTCTAATCAGACTGTTCACATAGCATGCGCACACAGTAGCCGCGCTGCCTGCGTCCTTGTTCCTCGTTAGCATGTCCCCTGATCTTATCTTCTGGGTAGTGGCAACAGATATTTATATACGTCGGTGTAGCACGCTTGTCTCGGAGCAATTCTAAATGCGGGTGTGACTCGGTGATGCTGGAGATGATCCGGCCTGGAGATGATCTGGCTCTTACTTTCTGAACGCCGGCCTACCGCTGACCCGGCAGGTGAGTCCGGTGAACCGTGTTGACCTGCTATCGACGTCGGCCTGGGGAGCTAGCGATCATTGCTGGCCTGGTGAAGATTCGGCAGGGGAGCGATAGGTGCCATCCCAGCTATCGATTCGCCTGGCTCCTGGTGCACACCGGTCCGGCTCCTGGCTCCGATCGCTGGAATAGCGCTAGGACTCGGCTTACCCGAGTCAGGAAACTGATTCGGCCCACCCGGGATTAGATGACCATGGCCCAGCCGAGTCGGCGGAATCACAGCCCACCCGGGTCACTAGACAGCCGGCCCACCCGGGTCTGGAAACTCGCCCAGCCGAGTAGAAGGGAATTCGGCCCGTTCGGATCCGCAGAGAACTGGACCAACCGGATCAATGAATTCCGGCCCGACCGGGTTAGGGGAATTCGGGAATACGGCCCAACCGAGTTAGAGGAAACTCAGACACATGGTCCAGCCGGGTCCCAGAATGACAATTCGGCCCAGCCGAGCGGGGCTGACCCCGGCCCAGCCGAGTCCTGGCTGATCTCGGCCCAGCCGGGTCCCGGGTATGTCGGCCTGGTAAAGTCTAATTCGGCCCGACACGCTGGTAAGTCGGCCTGGTCCCGATTATTTCGGTCCAGGCTGCTTTCTTTTCCTTTTTCTTTATTATTTTGCTTATTCACTTGCTTATTTCTTCCAGATATTGTATCAATGAATCTCCAACTATAGGTACCCGGGGTTACATCCCCGACACTAGTCCCCGAGGCTGCGGGGGACTCGCAGAGTCGCGCGCAGACTTTACAAAAGAAAACAAATAACAATATAAAAACCTCCATGAAGACAATCATCACGCCGGCATGGGCACCAGCATAAATCCGTCGTCTAGCCACGCCCACTGGCCAAAACGCGTCATCCGGTTGACCGAGCTCACCCGAATCAACAACGAGATAGACTGTTTGCACTGGAAATGTGTTGAAGGCACGGGCATGGCCAGACATAGATATCTTTGCCGACATTGTCGGATGCTTCCAACATGGTCGCTTAGCCTGCGTGGGCATATTTCTTATGTCGGTTTTTAGCCACTCTGGGCGTTTTCCGACATAAATGTCTCCAGCCTCTGCTGGTTTGATATGTTGGCCTCTGGGGCATTATTTTTATATGTCGGTTTCTGCCACTTTGGGTTTTACCGAAATTGCATGTCGGCAGCAAATGCTGGACCATCATATAGCCTGCTTGGGCATATTTTTCATTCTGCCTTGATAGGCAATCGTCGGATGACGAGTTGAGATACTTCTCAACACTTAACACTCAGGGAGATTAGATATTTTTGACTCGGTGCACCGAGATATCGACGCTATGATATTCTGATAAACTCAGATAACTGAAGAATTATGATAAACGGTAAAGCTGATAAAGATAACGATTGCGAGACGCTTGATGATATGAGATAAATGCCGTGATATTTTGGCAAACCGAAATAAACGGCGATCTGGAGATATTGTGCTGTGATACTCTGATTTGCCGACGTAAGAAATGTCGGGATGATGTGTGATATGTCGGGATGATGTGCATTTTATGACTCGGCAAGCCGATATTAAAGATCATATATGACTTGCTTCTGACACTATAATAAAATCCAAGATGAATCCGAGTCGACCATGTCTCGGTAATGAACATTCCATTGATAAAACCGATTCCACCTTTTAAGGTTAGCTCAAGCATACATATATATATGAAGAATATTTGACAGAAACAGTAATCTCATTAACCGAAGTAAACTAGTTCTTGTATACGACGGAAATTAAGTCTAACAACAGATTCTATGCACCAAGAACTAGACTCGGTTTCAACCGAGTCCCCGAGTAACTTTTAACATTTTAAGAAAAAGACATGCTCCGGAGTGAACGGGGCAGTCCCCGGGTCGAAAAGCCTGATCCCGGGGAAAATAAAATAAGCACCGGGCAGCTGCCGAGTTACTTTTTATCATATTTTAGGGATACTACCAACCGACTAGACAGGCCAGTCCCCGGGTCGAAGTAACTCGGTCCCGGGGAAAACGGCTAAGCAAGATAGAAAAGGAGGGCAGTCCCCGAGTAGCTTTCAGGATCAACTAACCGGGATCTGTTGACGATGTTTGCTGCTGTGGGCTGTGCCTGCCACTGCTTACAGCAGCAAGCTCAAGCTCGGGGAAAAATGGTGATGCCGAGTCCCCGAGTTGCTGAAGAAGATCCCGTCCAACTTGAGGATGCCCGGGAGGCTTACGAGCGCAGCGGCAGTGTTGACGTAGAGCCGCCGGGCAAGCCAGAAGCACGGCCAGCCGACCGTGTCGCCCCTGAGATTTGTTGACGACGTTGGCGCCGGTGACGAAGAACTTGATGAAGCGGCCCGGCGAGCGGAAACCCCGCGACGCCACGCGAGGTGCTCGCCGGAGTCGATGAAGAAGGTCCCGTCCGAAATTTGCCCAGCTAGCGCCACTACCAGCCCCACGGTGGGCGCCAACTGTCGTCGTGGTGAACAACAGATGCCTAGGGGTAGGCTTAAGTTTGGGGGCCGATTGGACGCTAGAGGATTCGGGGAGGGATTGTGTGAAGGAAAACACACGAACACACACGAACACACACGATTTACCCAGGTTCGGGGCCCTCGTGAGGAGGTAAAACCCCTACTCCTGCTTGTCTGACTATATTTGTGTATCGATCCGCATTACAAAAGTGCTCCTGGAGCTGTATCTCTACTCTGAGCGAAGCAGCGCTAAGCTCCTGCTGAAAAAGGAACTAGCAGAGAATGCTGGGGAGAAAATGAGCTACGGAGGCTGCCTGCGCCGTGTCCCTCGTCTCCTCCCCCTGGTGCTCTTTATAAAGGCAGAGCCCAGGGGACACGCAAGAGACAAGGGGACAAGATAAACTATTCACCGATGTGACTACTGGGGTCTAATCAGACTGTTCACATAGCATGCGCACACAGTAGCCGCGCTGCCTGCGTCCTTGTTCCTCGTTAGCATGTCCCCTGATCTTATCTTCTGGGTAGTGGCAACAGATATTTATATATGTCGGTGTAGCACGCTTGTCTCGGAGCAATCCTGAATGCGGGTGTGACTCGGTGATGCTGGAGATGATCCGGCCTGGAGATGATCCGGTTATTAGGTCCTGGACGCCGGCCTGCCGCTGACTCGGCAGGTGAGTCCCGTGAACCGTGCTGACCTGCTATCGACGTCGGCCTGGGGAGCTAGCGATCATTGCTGGCCTGGTGAAGATTCGGCAGGGGAGCGATAGGTGCCATCCCAGCTATCGATTCGCCTGGCTCCTGGTGCACACCGGTCCGACTCCTGGCTCCGATCGCTGGAATAGCGCTAGGACTCGGCTTACCCGAGTCAGGAAACTGATTCGGCCCACCCGGGATTAGATGACCATGGCCCAGCCGAGTCGGCGGAATCACAGCCCACCCGGGTCACTAGACAGCCGGCCCACCCGGGTCTGGAAACTCGCCCAGCCGAGTAGAAGGGAATTCGGCCCGTTCGGATCCGCAGAGAACTGGCCCAACCGGATCAATGAATTCCGGCCCGGCCGGGTTAGGGGAATTCGGGAATACGGCCCAACCGAGTTAGAGGAAACTCAGACACATGGTCCAGCCGGGTCCCAGAATGACAATTCGGCCCAGCCGAGCGGGGCTGACCCCGGCCCAGCCGAGTCCTGGCTGATCTCGGCCCAGCCGGGTCCCGGGTATGTCGGCCTGGTAAAGTCTAATTCGGCCCGACACGCTGGTAAGTCGGCCTGGTCCCGATTATTTCGGTCCAGGCTGCTTTCTTTTCCTTTTTCTTTATTATTTTGCTTATTCACTTGCTTATTTCTTCCAGATATTGTATCAATGAATCTCCAACTATAGGTACCCGGGGTTACATCCCCGACAGGAGGTCAATTCCCTCTCCGACCTCTCGAGCCCCTCGATCTGATGCAGGAACTCGTTGCGTTTCTTCGTGAAGCGCTCTTCCTGCTTCTTGGCCTTGGCGTCATAGTCGTTGGTGAGGCTCTCACGGATGCGCTCAACCCTGGCATCAGCCTCATCCTGGGTCCTTTTCTGCTTCATCGCAAGGTCAGCGTTGGCCTTGTCGTGGCGCTCCTTGCTGGTGGCCTCGCTCCTGGCCACTGAGTTCTCGCGCTCCTGCAGCTGCCCCTCGTGGGTGGCCTGCTCCTCCTCCAGAGAGTGGACCTGCTCCTCGCGCCGATCCAGCTCTTTCTCCCGGAGGGAGAGCTCCTCCTCGCGTTTCTTCAGCTCGGTCTCGCGAGGCGTTAGCTGCCCCTCGCGGGCATCCAGCTGCTCGCGCAACTCCTTCAAGCTGGTCCTCGCGGCCTCGGACTCGTTGGCGAACTTCTCTTCGCGCGCCGCCAGCTCCTGGTGCTTGGCGGTGGTATCCGTCTCCAGCGCCTCCCGGGCGGCGTCCAGCTGGTCCATGACCTCAGCCGCCTCCCGCTTGACGCTGTCGCGGGTCTCCTTCGCGAAGCGCATCGCTTCTTCGCGCGCCGCCCTCGCCGCCGCGTCCTGCCGGCGACACGTTTCCACTCGCTCGTGGAGAAGGGCCCAGGCGTCGGCAAGCCTCGCCCGCTCCTTCTCCCTGGCGAGATCTTCCTCGGCGAGCTGCGCCGCCAGCTCGTCAAGCGCCTGTCGAGATTGGCGGAAGACAACATCGCGGCGAACCGCGCGAGGGCGCGGCTCACCCAGCGCCAGGGCCCCTGCGTCGTCGTGGGGCGCAGAGGCCTCGACGCTCGTCGAGGCGCCCAGGGCACCTTGCCCTGAGCTTGTAGCGGCCCCCGTCGCGGCTTGGGGGCTCGTGGGGGTGCCCTCCTCGCCGCCCACGTCGAGAGCCCTTAGGGGGCTAGGCGCCCTCTCGCCCCCGGCCCCGCCGCTTGGGGGCTCCAGCGGCACCACCGCCTCTTGCTCTTCAGGGGCGCTCCCCGCCCCTTCAGCGGTGGCCGCGCCTGCCGTGGCCTAGGGCGCGTCTGCCCCAAATGTCGGAGCCTCCTCCGTCTCTGGGGGTGGCTCCAGGACGATCTCCTCGTCAACCGCTTCCTCTTCCTCGCGGTGCTCGGCCGTAGGAGGAGTAGCAGCCCGTGTTGGCGGAGGCGTCGCCAGCTCAATCACCTCCTCCTCGCGGTGTTCAACCGCGGGGTGAGGAGCTCCCCTAGATGGAGGCGTCGTCACCTCCTCGACCACCACCACCTCCGCGCGGTGCTCACCCGCGGGAGGGACTGTCTCCCGCTGCGACTCCACGGCCGTTTGTTGCGACTCGTCGGTCGCCAGCCTCGGCTCGTCAGCCGCTTGCCGCGGCTCGACGGCCGCCTGCTGCGGCTCATCGGCCGCAGGCGCACCCTCGGCGGCGCTGGCGGTCTCCCCAAGCTTGTGGAGACGCTGTTTCCTCGGCGCCGCGGGTACCCTGAAGAAACACAAGCAAAGCATAGACCCCTCAGGAGGAGTTTCTCGGGAGCAAACGCTGAAAGAAAAGAAAGAACCGAACTTACTCGTCGGCCGCTCTCCACACCCTTTTCTTCCCCCTGGGCGGCTGGAGGGCGCTCGCTCTGGCCTCTTCGGGAGGCGCCGCTGCCTCCTCCGGAGGAGCATCCCTTGAGGCGGCCCCGGCGTCCTTGTCATGGAGGGCCTTGGTGCGGGGCTCGTGACGCCCTCTCTTGCTGCCCTCCTCCGTAGGGCGATGGGAACGGACCACGCGGAAGGCGTCCTCGTCGCCGCTAGAGGAAATCTCCTGGAGGTCCGCGCCGGGCGGCGCGCTCCTTGAACCTGCATCCTCGCCAGAGGGGTTGGCACCTCGGGAAGCTTCCTCCTCGCCCGAGAGGTTGGCGCCTCGGGAAGCCTCATCCTCGCCGGACTCTTCATCCTCGTCTGGCTCCAGCGCGTCGCCCGCCTGTTCCTGCTCCGCCGCCCACGGGTTGCGGCGGGACCCGACGAGCCTCGCGGGCCTGATGCCCCACTCGTCAAAGAGGGGTAGGAGCCTACGGGCCTCGCGCACGTTCTCATCCATATATACGAACAGCGGCAAGGCGTCGTCGTCGCTTGGGGGTGAAATAGACGTCGTGGCAAAGAGGGCCCTCATGATCTGCTTCAGCTCTTCCGGGGAGAGATCATCGGGGCTGAGGCGCATCCTGTCATCCGGGCCTGAGTAGGTCCACATCGGCGCCGAATGCCATTGAAGGGGAGCAATGCGGCGTGCAACGAAGTCATTCGCCACCATCCCGCCGGTGAGCCCGGCCTCACGGAGCACTTGAATACGCTCATATACCGCCGTGAGTTTAGGGCCCTCGAAGTCACCACTCGCCCAACGCGCCCACTTCCTCGGCGGCGCCGCGGGTACCTCCAGGTTGCGGTTCGACGACTTGGTGCGAATGAAGAGCCACTTCTCGCGGAACTTCTCCACCTTCTTCGTCACCTCGGTGATGGCATTCTCACCCTGCCACGCGATGGGAATGTACTCCTCACTTCTGGCGGCGGCGATGCGGAAGGAGACGCATCCAAGCCGCTCGTTCGACTTGGTGCTCCAGAGGGAGTAGAAGCTGCGGAAGAGGGCCACCGAGGGGTGGACACCGACGTATGCCTCGCAGAGGTAGGCAAAGATGGCGAGAATGAGCACGGAGTTGGGGTGGAGATGAAGGAGCTGGATCCGGTACGCTTCAAGAATCGCCAAGAGGAAGCTGGAGAAGGGAGGAACGAGGCCGGCGTAGAGAGTATGAAGGAAGACGGGGTAGTACCCCACGCCGACCTTGCTGCCGCCGGGCGCTATGCTGGTGGCGCCGAGCTCGTGGGTGTTGGCGGCCACCAGGTGCTGCACCCTGGAAACCGCCGCTGCGCCGACGAGGGATTCCGGCATCGTCCCCGGGGGCGCGGCGCCCCGCACCGCCGCCGCAGACGTGCCGGTCTGCATCGCGGCCTTGCCTTTCTGGCCGTCGGTTGCCCTCTTGGGAGCCATGGCCGCCGGAAGAAAAACTCGAAGGCGGAAACCTCGGAGGCGGCGAACTCTGGGAGGAAGAAGAGGTTTTTGGAGAAGTTTGCGCAGGAGTAATGGGAGAAGTGACGGGCGCCGCCTACGCGCCCAGGCTTTATTGACCAGCACTTGAGTCGTGGCGGGCCCCACCACGTCGCCCGTTGGAGCCGAGGAGGTCGTGGCCGCGGGCGCAACCGCTGCGTGACACGTGTCGCGGCCCTGTCAGGCATCTTTGGCCCCTCGACGCTTCGCCTTCGTCATGGGCCTCGGCGTGCCCATCGCGGGCCCGGGGGCTACTGTCGACACAGTGGAAACCAGGGTACCACGGGCCGGCCTGCCAGGGCCCACAAGATTCTTTGAATGATTTTCGCTAAGGACCAGACTCTCCAAGCCTGGCGAGCTTCGCGAGGATTTCTCCCCTCGCGAAGGGTTTTTCTCCTCGCCAAGGGTTCTTTCCCTTGGCGAGGGATCGCCCCTCGACAAGGCGTCTCCGATGCCGCCCGCAATTCTGCTAAGGACCAAGCTGAAGGGCTTGGCGAGGCTTTTCGCCTCGCGAAGCGCCTTCCTCGTGAAGCCATCTCTGCCCCCGCGGTAGAGCGCACATGGGCTCTGCGCCATGTGTAGAGTGACGCGCGTGCCTACGCGCGATGACGACAACGCCGCAGTTGCCGTTTCCATGTATAAAGCAGTCAACAAAGCGGAGCCAAGCAAAGCGGACAACGAGTATTGCCTCTTTGGTGACAAGGGAACAGTCTGCAGCTACGCTCCAAGGACGACGTCACCGTGGGTCACCTCCCACCTCGGCAAGCGCCAGCCCACTGTCCAGCTGGCCGGTGCCCATTTTCAGCTTTGGTGACGCCGTTCCCCTGCCGTGGACCGCGTCCACGAGCTTTACCTTTATGGTAGACCTCACCTTTACGGTGCACCGCGCCTCCTCCTTCGTCGCCATGTGGTAGCCCTTCCCGCCCAAATGTTTGGGCAGAAGAGGCCCAGGGCGCCTATAAAAGGGGGAGGAGCACGTCCAAGCAAAGGGTTCGGTTTTTGGAGTCTAGGAGCCTACCCAAAAACCCTAGATCTAAAGACTAGCAAGTAGCCATTGTTGGCCACCCCGAGCTCGACAAGCTCTCTTTGTACCGTAAACTCTCCAAGCAGTGCAATACAAAAAAGCAGGACGTAGGGTTTTTTACCTCCACAGGAGGGCCCTGAACCTGGGTAAGACCTTGTGTCAATCTCTGCAGTGTCGTCCGCAGCGAGCCTGACGAGCACAGTCGCCGGAGCACGTTGTGGATTGTTTGACTCCGTGTTCATCCCCTTACACGATACTTTGGAGACACCCCTAGTTCCTAGGGACAATCTCCGACAGAGGGGTTGGCGTTTCTCGAGGCCCCATCCTCGCCGGAGGGGTCAGCACCCCTCGGGGCCGCGTCCTCGCCAGAGTCTTCTCCTTCATCCGGCTCCGGCGACTCGTCCATGTACTCTGGCTCCGCCGCCCACGGGTTGGTGCGGGGCCCGCGGTGCCCCGCGGGCACGATACCCCACTCGTCGAACGCAGGCAGGCGCCTGCGGTGCTCCTCCACACTCTCCACAACGAAGTTGAAGAGCGTTCTGGCCTCCTCGGTGGAGGGGGACAGGATGTCCTTCGTGGCGAAGAGGATCCCCATGATCGGGTACAGCACCTCCCGCGCGAGGTTGTCCACGCACAGGCGCATCCTGTCCTCCTTGCCGGTGTACCGCCACACCGGCTCCGAATGCTGCTGAAGAGGAGCGATGCGGCGCCTCGTGAAGTCCTTGGCCACCATCTGGCCGGTGAGCCCGCCAACACGAAGCCTCCGTATGCACTCGTACACCCCGTCGAGCTCTGGGCCTTCGAAGTCTGCGCTCGTCCAGCGCGCCCACTTCCTCGACGGCGCCTCGGGCACCTCCAGAAGAGGGTTGGTCCCCTTGGTGTCAACGAAGAGCCACCTCTCGCGGAACTTCTCCACTTTCTTCGTCACCTTGGTGATGGCGTTCTCGCCGCACCAGGCGATGGGAATATAGATCTCGCTCCTGGCGTCGGCGATGCGGAACGACACGCATCCGAGCCGCTCATTCTGCGCGGTGGACCGAAGGGAGTAGAAGCTGCGAAAAAGCGCTACCGAGGGGCGAATGCCGACGTAGGCCTCGCAGAGGTAGGCGAAGATGGCGAGGATAAGGATGGAGTTGGGGTGGAGATGAAGAAGCTGGATCAGGTACATCTCCAGGATCGCGAAGAGGAAGTCGGAGAAGGGAGGAACAAGGCCGGCGTAGAGAGTATGAAGAAAAATGGGGTAGTATCCCTCAGGAAGCCTGCTGCCGGTCGGCCTCATCTCGGTGACGCCATGCTCGTTGGTGTTCGAGGCCGCCAGGTAGCGCACCTTCGCCAACGCCGCTGCGTTGATGCGTGACGGCGGCAGCGCCGCCACAAGCGCGGCACCCCGCGCCGCCGCCGCCGACGTGCCGGCTTGCATCGTGGCCTTTCCCTTCGGGTCAGCGGCTGCTCTCTTGGGGGCCATGGATGCTCGAAGACTTGAAGACGAAGACCTCGGGAGTGATGCGCTCTGGGAAGAAGGAGATGTTTGGAAGAAGAGGGCGGCGGAGAAATGGGAGAAGTGATGGGCGCAGTCTGCGCGCCATGCTTTATTGACCGGTTGCCCCGGACGTGGCGAGCCCCACTGGGTTGCCCATTGAAGCCGAGGAGATCATGGCCGCGGGCGCAACCGCTGCGCTCCACGTGTCGCGGCCCTGTCAGGCATCTTTGGCCCCTCGACGCTTCGCCTGCGTCCATGGGCCTCGGCGTGCCCGTCGCGGGCCCGGGGGCTACTGTCGGCACAGTGGAAACCAGGGTACCACGGGCCGGCCTGCCAGGGCCCACAAGATTCTTTGGATGATTTTCGCTAAGGACCAGGCTCTCCAAGCCTGGCGAGCCTCGCGAGGGTTTTTCCTCGCGAGGGATCTATTCTCCTCGCCGAGGGTTCTCTCCCTTGGCGAGGGACCGCACGTCGACAAGGCGTCTCCGACGCCACCCGCAATTCTGCTAAGGACCAAGCCGAAGGGCTCGGCGAGGCTTTTTGCCTCGCCGGGCTCTTTCCTTGCGAAGCCATCTCTGCCTCCGCGGCAGAGCGCACATGGGCTCTGCGCCATGTGCAGAGTGACGCGCGCGCTTGCGCGCAATGACGACGACGCCACAGTTGCTGTTTCCATGTATAAAGCAGTCAACAAAGCGGCACCAAGCAAAGCAGACAACGAGTATTGCCTCTTTGGTGATAAGGGAACCGTCTGCAGCTACGCTCCAAGGGCGACGTCACCGTGGGTCACCTCCCACCTCAGCAAGCGCCAGCCCACCGTCCGGCTGGCCGGTGGCCTTTTTCAGCTTTGGTGACGCCGCTCCCCTGTCGTGGACCGCGTCCACGAGCTTTACCTTTATGGTGGACTCCGCCTTTATCGTGCACCCTGCCTCCTTCCGCGTCGTGATGTGGTAACCCTTCCCGCCCAAATGTTTGGGCAGAAGAGGTCCAAGACGCCTATAAAAGGAGGAGGAGCCCGTTCGGGCAAAGGGTTGAATCCTTGGTTCGATCTGGGGTAGGCACTCTAGACCCGGACGAAACCCTAGATCTGAAGACTAGCAAGTAGCCATTGTTAGCCACCCCGAGCTCGACAAGCTCTCCTTGTACTGTAGACCTCTCCAAGCAGTGCAATACACCATAGCAGGACGTAGGGGTTTTACCTCCCAAAGAGGGCCCTGAACCTGGGTAAGATCTTGTGTCCATCTCTGCAGTGTATCCCGCAGCGAGCCCGACGAGCATCGTCGCCGGAGCAAGTTGAGGGTTGTTTCACTCCGCGTTCAGTCCCTTACACGATACCTTGAGAGACATCCCTAGTTCCTGGGACAGATCTCCGACAAGCTCATGAGGCCATCACTACAAAGGTAACATCTTGTGAGCCTCATGTGGATTATAGCACAAACTTAACTAAAAATGCAATATTGCCATGTGCTAGTCCTAGTAGTTCATCCACTAAAAATGTTGGTACATCATGTGATGAATTACCTGCTTTGCCTTGTTGCTCTAACAATGATGCATCTACCTCCTCTAGTACTTGTGTTGTCACTAACCATGTAGAGAAAAGAGGAGAGCTCAAGGCCCAAGCCACTTCTATGAAGAAAGGCTTGGAAAAGCGTCATGAAGGGAAGCGTGCACTTGACAACATGTTGAGTGTGCAACAATCCCCCAATGACAAGAGTGGACTTGGATTCAACTCCAACAACAAGATCAAGTCCAAGGTTGAGAAGAAGAAGAAGGGCCAAATTCAAGTCAAGAATCCGGCCAAGATCATTTGCTTCAAGTGCAAGGTTGAAGGGCACCATGTGAGGGATTGCCCAATGAAGAAGAAGCCTCTTAGTGAGAAGCAACTAGGGAAGCGGTCGCTTGTTCAATCTCGTGCTCAACCACGAGTTGAACAACGGCCACCTCCTAAGAAGACTCAAGCCAATGCTCCTCAAGTTGAGGAGCCTATAAAGAAGAAGAAGAGTCGGTGTTGCTACCTTTGCCGCGGCAAAGGTCATTTTGCTTCTGCATGCACTAACGGTACCTCATCCAACCCTATCATAATTGATGATGTTTATTCTCTTGGGAAGGATAGAGGTGGCAATGTGTTTGCCAAGTATGTGGGAGCTCAAAGTGGTGTCAAGAAACGCACCATTTGGGTTCCCAAGCCTATTGTGACTAACCTCTTAGGACCCAACTTGGTTGGGGACCAACAAGCTCAAACTTGATCAATAGGTGTTAGTGGAGGACATTGGTGACTTGGCTATTTTTGAAGAATTAAGGGATCTTCATGGTTTTATTTCTCAAGCCAAGTCAATTGGATTACCACATACTTATCTCATATCCAATGCTTCCTCCTTGCGGTAACGTGTATTTAACTCACATATACATTGAAAGTTGTTTGCTCCCTTGCATGTGTTAGTTTTGTTCCTAGCATGTGCTTGTATATGATATGCTACTTTCCTACCTGTCTTGTTATTCAAGGTTGTGTATGATAGTTGTATATCATGTATGTGTAATTTGTGTGTTGAGCTTTATTGAATCATGTGTGGATTTCATTTGGCTCTTTGAGATATTAATGGATTATCCCATTTTGGGGGAGTGATGAGCTTTGTGCACCTCACAAACCTAAAAATGTGTGTGCATGAGGCACACCACCTAGTTTTGATATTTCATATTATCACATTATGGGGGAGTAATAAGCTATGTGCATATTACAATCTCATAAAAATGTGAATATTTGAGGTTTGCCACTTAGATTTGATATTGTACATTATCTAATTCCTATGTGGCAAGTGTGCTCAAACAAGTTCCAATTTTTTCCTTTGTGGTTACCCTTTGGTTCTTGTTTGTGTGAGTTTGCTTGGTGTGGTTTTTCTCTAATATCCATTTCCATATATTATGTGAGAAACCATTTGTTTCATTTTATTTTAACCATGGCGTTGCCGGTTGGTTCGAATAATTGAAACTACCAACAAACGTTTTCAAAATATGGTGCTTTAACTCTTATCTCTTGCCATATATTTGTTTGTTGTGAAGTTGGTCTTGAACATCATTCCTATATACCACCGAGAAATGTCTCCATATACTCCTTGTCCATGACAAGTGTTTCTAGTAATTGTGGTGGAGTTTGTAGATCATCTTCACATTGGCTCTTGTTTTAAATTGCCCTATGTCGTGGGGCTACCTTTCGGGTCCCCCACGGTGGTGGTACCTGGGTCACGCCAATGAGGGCCCAGCGAAGCCCAAGAAGGACACCGTGTGGCACAAGTAGTCGACTTAGGTCGGTGATGCTTTCCTTATCTGGTACGTGCAATCCGCACCGTCCACCCGAGACCCGGCCTGTAGTATAAAGGCCGGGAGGGTGCGCCGTCTAGGGCAGGGAATCATTGAACATCGCATTGTAGCCACCAATCGATAATTCCAGACAAGCAGGAGTAGGTCTTTACCTCAACTCGAGGGGCCGAACCTGGGTAAAATCGCCCCCTGTTAGCCGTTGTGTTCACCAGCCTGATCTCTCTCTTTCTCCTTCAATCAACCCGGGGTATTCGACCTAGGGATTTGCCGAGTCACAAGCTCGTCAATTGGCACCGTCTGTGGGAAAGAACAGATCGCTGGAGTCGTGATCATGCCGGCCTCACTCGCAACCAACAACACCATCAGCGCGAGGGAGTCGATCTACACCGGCTTCCTCGAGTACGTCGAGCACTCGCCGGCGGATCTTTCGGCTTACGCCGGATTCCAACAGAGCACGTGGATTACCTTTGGTAGTCTGCGTTATCTGGTGGACAGTCGCGGAACCCTCCGCCCTACGCAGGCCGCCCTGCGCTCAATGGAGGCGCCTGCATCCATGGCGGCTGCACTGATCGCAACCTCACCCGCCGTGAAGATCACGGAGATCGCATCTACATCGACATCTGCGTCTACATCAACTGCGCCGATCGCATCTACCGCGGTCAAGGCGACTGCGTTTACTTCGACTACATCAACTTCGACTGCGGCGATCGCATCTGCGGTTGCCAAGAAAAACGCATCTGTTGCGGCCACGGGGCGAGTCAAGTCTACTCCGACCTACCTGTTCGGGCGCCAGCCAAGATCCGCACCAGCTTCGACTACGCCGATCGCATCTACGCATCGGGCAGCCGCCAGTAGCAGCGACCGTGGTACCCACCACGTTGCTGTGATCTTCGACAACGAGTACAGCTCAGATGAAGGAAGCACGACAGGGAGCATCAGCCCCACTCGACGGGTCTACCCCGCGCAAGTCTACATGGTCGGTCCATCAGCACCCGTGTACCCCATGGAAGTCACCCTGCAAGACAAGGTGACGAAACTTACCATCACCCGGGAGCTGGCGATTAGGGCACAGAAGCACGTGGACGATGGCACGTTCCCTGCCCCGGAAGATCCACAGGAAGATCGACAGGCGGTCTAGTACTTGCTCTGGAAGGAAGCCGAACGAATCAAACAGGATAAAGCCGAGTTGGCCCGGCGCAAGGAGCTAGCCGACGAGTCGAGTGCCAGGAGGGCAGCGCTCTCGTTCATGTCTGGATCAGAAGAAGTCAATCAAGAAGGAAGGCACAGAACTCGCATGCCGCGGGTGCACGAGGCCGATCGCATCCACCTCACCCGCAACTTGGAGTCATCTTTCTTGGAAGACGAGGACGGAATACCCATCCCCAGAACACCCGCCTCTGCGCTTATGGGAGTCGAGACCTATTTGCGGGTCATGCAGCCGCCGGAAGGAAGCGCCAACGCCCGCGTACACAGGCAGCAGATCCAAGCCTTGAGGCAAGTCGAGGAAGCCTTGTCAAGGGGAGAACCAGTCGAAGGGATGTACGAGGAACGAGGACGTCGTGACCGTGGAGTCGCACCAGCGGCAGATCGGGAACCGATTCGACTGCGACAACTGCAGCCCGGCGAGGATGGCCGCAACGTCGTCACACAGAGAAGGATAGACCGTGCCCGTCGACTGCGAGAAGCAGGACTACTCGACGATGATGAAGACCATGAGCCACGTGGAGCCCCGTGTTTCAGTATAAATATTCGCGACACGAAGATGCCCAAAGGCTTCAAGCTGACGGCGGAGACACAAAAGTACGACGGAAAGCAGCACCCGCGGGATTGGCTGGACGACTACCTCATCGCATGCAGCTGCCAAGGTGGTAATTCGACTACCGCCATGCAGTACATCCAGCTGATGCTCACGGGGTCCGCCCGCGGGTGGCTCAACACGCAGCCGAAGGATGCCTTCAGGACTTGGGAGGAATTCAGGACTGCATTCATAAAAGGTTTCCTGGGAACTTACGCCAGGCCAACCACCCTCATCGAGCTCCAAGCTTGCAAACAGGGCCATGAGGAGCGACTCCGTTCGTACATCCAACGGTGGACCCTGCTCCGCAACACCATGGATGGAGCCACCTCAGAGGACAGAGTCATGGATGCATTCATCTACGGCCTCACCCGCCGCGACCTTCGCGAAGAACTTGGTAGGCTCAGGCCGAAGAATATGATAGACCTTATGCAGATCGCCAAGCCTTGGTTGTCTTCTGCAGAACACCCGAGCAAAAGTTCAGAATTGCAGACAGTCGAAGAAAGTTCAAAAGACTAGACAAGGGATACTTACTCTTCGACTGCTCAAGCGCAGCACGAAGTTGACTAGCCTCCTGCTCCAGACGAATGAAGCGGGTGGCCGTTTCCATCTGCTGACGATAGACGGGCTGCGGAAAAAGAAGCATAAATCTGTACCCGACTATTCTAGTCACGCACATCTTCGGGGGCTACTCCCATCGGGAGCGCTGTTCGCGCACCCGATACAAGAATTTGCAAGATAAGAAAGAAGATACTTACATGCTGGGTCAGATCAGCATCCACGGCAGTCGCATCAGCGGCACCATCCGGCCGGGTGGCCGTCGAAGGGTCCAGCACCGGAGGATTGTTCGCCTGTGGCGCCTCTTCAGTTGTACCAGTCGCATGCTCCGGGGCAGCAGACTGGTGTTCCTCCTCACGAGGCGAAACATGGACATTACCACCTTGATGGCTGCTTACAAAAGATTCAGAAAACACCCAAGGAACAGAAAGAAGAAGCGAATCAGAAAGGTTCAGTCGCAGAAAGCTTACCTGTCAGCATCTTCACCATTGCTGCTCATGGAAGGAGACGGCATCCTCCAAAACCCCGCGGGAGGCGCGGAGTCCAGCGGAGTCGCTATCAGCGGGTTCACCGGCTCCTTCGGCACTGAAGAAGATCCGCTAGAGTCCTTCCCCTCCTCTGCCGCCTCCTTCAAGGGAGACGTCGCCGTGGTGAAGTCGACGTTCTTCTGCTTACGCCGCTTCGCGGGTGGAGCCGTGTCCTCCTCTTCTTCCTCCTCCACTTCCTCGCTACGCGAGTAGGCAGGGGGAGGACTCTCTTCATCGCCGTCCTGCTCGGCAACGGTTGCGGCTTCATCGTGAGCGCCATTCTCCATCAACGGAGGAAGGCTCACGTAGTTCTTACGATCCTGAAGAGCAGCAAGCAACAGTCGGAAAATCAGAAAAAAGACAGTCGAATGACACACAAAGAAGAAATCAAGATTCCAACACTTACCTCTGGGATCGGATTCGTCGAGCTGAACGGCGCGACTGGGCAAGTCACGTTGCACGGGTCGGCGACCCGCAGACTGGTGATATTCCTCACCTTGATCGCGACCTGCGCATCGTCAACCGCCGGGTCGACTGCCATTTCCCACATCGGGAGAGGGCGTTGTTGAAGCGGCTGTACCCTCAGCCTATGGAACATGGCGATCAGCTGGATCCCGCCCGCTTCGCGTCCCATCGACTTCAACACCCCGCGAAGCAATGACGTCAGCGGTTTGATCGACTCCTTATCCTCCGCCGACAGGGGGTGCGACCAGGCTTTGGTTTTCCTCAAGGGCCGATCAGCGGCGAAGTCGGGAAGCCCGGCTTGGTTCCACTTGACGTAGAACCACTTCTTTCTCCAGTTTTGCACGGAGTCGGACTTCTTCATATGGAAGAAGACCGTGTCGCCACGAAGCTGGATGCCAAAACCGCCGACTGGGTATGCCTCTTTCGACTTACCCACCATCCGGCGCACCTGGAAGAGCGACTTCCAAAGTGCCCAGTGGGGTGCGATCCCCAGAAAGCATTCGCACAACACGATAAAGCTCGTGATGCTTAAGACGCTGTTGGGAGTCAGATCGTGGATCTGAATCCCATAGGCGTACAGAAGCCCACGGACGAAATCGTGAAGGGGGAACCCGAATCCCCGTGGAAGAAACTCCACGAAGCAGACGCGTTCCCCATTGCGGGGAGCAGGGATGGTATCCTTACCGGGCGCCCGCGTCGTCGCCGTGCTCTCCGGCGGCAGCAGCCCCTGCTGGCGGAGGTTGTCGAGCTCCGCCGCTCTGACTAAGGATTTGCCCCAGTCGCCTTCCCCCTTCTTCATCCCGGCATCGTCGCCGGCGGCGGAGGAGCTCTCAGTACCCTTAACTCTCTTGTGGCCCATGTCGCCGGAGGGGAAAGGGGAGGATTTTTGGAAGCTTTTTCGCGAGGAACAGCGATGGCAAGAACTGGCGGCGAGGGAGAAGAATGAGGCTTGGTGAACTGCCCCTGCGCCGCGGTGAAAATTATATACCGCGGGGCAGTTCATCGTGGCCGTTAATCGCGGAACTGCAAGGCGCCGCAAGGATCCTGCCGTCCACGTGTCGCACGAAGGACACATTGGTCGTGATCCACTACGCACGGGAACCGAAGCATCATCATCACGCCGCGGAGTTTTCACGCCCAACGGTCCATATTCAGCGGTCGCCGCTGTGACAGCGGGCCCACCATCGTCACGTCCCGTCGGGCGCAGAGCGTGTCGAGTCATGTCATCAAAAGCGTCATCCCTGACGTCATCATGGAAGTGTGTCAAGTAAGCCAAGCAATTGGCTGAGCATTCGACAGTCATTCGACTGAACCAAGTACGTTCTAACCAAACGTTCGAGTGGAATAAGAAGAAGTAAGCTTTTTCAAAGCTGATGTTATGACTAGTAGGCCATCAAGGCTGAGTGAAGAGTAAGTCGAGCCAGGACAGTTTCGACTCGGACAAATTCGAGTCATCTGTTTACTCCCATCGGGAGCGGGCTTTTCGACTGAGGGAAATTTGAGTTTAATCTCAATTGCAAGCAATTCAGCTTAATCTCGGGGGCTACTCCCATCGGGAGCGCTGTTCGCGCACCCGATGATTGTGGACAAGGGCAGTCGAAATGCTGCGACTCCGAAAGATCAAATCGGTGCACCCAAAGAATCAAGACAAGCTCACTCGAAGCAAGCTTCGACGATTCCATGTGGCGTGCCCTGAAAGGGAGAGTCCTCCACCCGACTCTACGATTCGACTGAGCACTCGGGGGCTACTGTCGTGGGGCTACCTTTCGGGTCCCCCACGGTGGTGGTACCTGGGTCACGCCAATGAGGGCCCAGCGAAGCCCAAGAAGGACACCGTGTGGCACAAGTAGTCGACTTAGGTCGGTGATGCTTTCCTTATCTGGTACGTGCAATCCGCACCGTCCACCCGAGACCCGGCCTGTAGTATAAAGGCCGGGAGGGTGCGCCGTCTAGGGCAGGGAATCATTGAACATCGCATTGTAGCCACCAATCGATAATTCCAGACAAGCAGGAGTAGGTCTTTACCTCAACTTGAGGGGCCGAACCTGGGTAAAATCGCCCCCTGTTAGCCGTTGTGTTCACCAGCCTGATCTCTCTCTTTCTCCTTCAATCAACCCGGGGTATTCGACCTAGGGATTTGCCGAGTCACAAGCTCGTCACCCTATTTACTGCCTTCCTTGCCTTTTGAATGGATCCTATTTTTCAATTGGTAGTGTTTAGTGTTGTAAATAATATATGGAGAGTAATGATCCCTTGTGCATGCATTTTGTATTCAAATGCAAATGTCTAAGATAATGTATTAAACTTGGGGGAGCATTCCTTTTTATTTATAACACTATTCTATCTATCAATTTTTGATCCTCTCAATTGGCATTTGATTCTTTATCTTGTGTTGATACCTTCAATTGGTATTAATTGGAATTTAATATCTCCTCCATAGATATTTGTTTCAATTAATATTTATTGTGGGAGTCTTGATACCTTTTACCTTATTTTACTTTACTTGATTTCGGTCAAGTATCATCCTCTTCTTGGTATCTTTTCTCCTAGTTGTTATTTTTGTTTTAATTGGTATCTTATTTTCAATTGGTGTCTTATCGATCATTTGTTGTGTTGATTTGATTCCTTTTGATATCACACTTCATGTGTTGATGTGTTTTGGAATCAATCATTTGTTGATTTGATTTTTCCTCAATCATGTGTTGATTTGGATTTTGATATAATTTGGACAATCTTTTTGTGTCACACCTTGGTGTACTCTCTTCTTGGTTTACTTGGTGTTTTTGTCCAAATTGTATCTCGTTTGGTTCTTGTAAGTCTATGCTTGCATAGTTACTAGTATATATATTTTATGGCATGCTAGTCTTTCTAGTTCCAATATATAGGGGATACTCCACCGAATCCTAAATCGGCTAAGATGTGCATGAAATTCAATTTCATATCTATATGCACATATTTATGTGGAGTGTTTCCTATATATTGTAGTTTATCTAACTACTATGGGACCCAATGAGTTTGGGAACCATTTTGTACTCTAATTGTGTTTTAGGTTCAATGGAGATGCATTGGATGCTTGCCTCATTCATAAGGAAGGTGTTCTCACCGTGTGAGTGTCGGAGTCAAGCTTTGATGATAAACCCACTCTCATCATCTTCATCACCAATGTCTTCTTGGTAACAAGTATCTATCCCATGCATACCTTTTAGTATCCAACCTTGTGTAGGTTGCCTCTTGGCATGAAAAGCTTTTATATGCAATTGTTGTGGTTTTGGCTTTTTCCTACACTTAATATATCTTTGTGATATGTGTGAAGAATTTGCAAAAACCTTTTCTTCAATTGATATTATTTCCTTGTGATACTTGTTGCCTAGATCAAAGCATCTTCACTATCTCTTGTTCCCTTAGTGACATGTGTGATGCATTTGATATATTTGAAGTTCATTTATATACCATGAGATAAATTTGAGCTATGTGCTATGCCTTTAAGCAACAATCTCATTTGTATATTTATGACTTCCTTTTGGACACCTTGTTATCTTTTTCCCGAACCATTTCGTATGTATATGTTTCTTTGCGGATGTATATCTTCAATGGTTTGTCTAATAAGAAACCTATACATATGAGAGAGGTCATCTTTTAGTTGGTATCCTATTTCCTCGAGCCACCTTGTTTTTCATCTATAATTCTTTGGCGGCTCCAAATTTGTCTCATGGGTGCTTGTCTTATTGTTTATTGGTATCTTTGCACACTCATGTATTTCTTGAAGATCTTTGACTTCATGCCTACCATGGTGAGTATGTTGAATTTTATTTACTAAATGGTCTCACTAGCTTTTGGCATTTTCAATTGGTTTTAGTTTCCAATTGGTATCCCTAAGCTTGTGAACATATTTCTCTAAAAGATTTTTTTATCTCGGTTGGGCCTATCTTATGATGAATTTTTGAAAATTGGTATCTTCTTATGGCTCAACCACATCTTTGGTGCAAGTGCTATGATTTGGTTTTGCATTATGCAGTCTTGCACTTGTTGCGTGTTCTAGATAATTTTGGGGAGCGAGGATGCCATATTTGTGCACTCCTATGTGCATGAACATTGGGGAGCTTCTCCGGTTTTTATTTAGAACTCTCGCTTTGGATCTTTCGATTGCTTTTCTCCTTTGTGGAGATGTTTAAAATGATTTCATCTTGTTGCAATCTTTTGATCCTCAATATAATTTGATTTCCTCTATTGTTCCGTTAAAAGGGATTGTCATCTCCTTTATGGAGGAACTCATATTATATTGGCTCTCTAAATTTTTCTTCCCATTTCGGCAATCGATGCCAATGGGGGAGAAGTTTAGAGGGTTTAAGGGAATTTGGGTTTTATGCTTTTGTTGCATTTGCCTTTAATGCGCTTTGCATCCTTGCTCGTTTGTCTTGCAAGGATGCTCTATTCGTTATATAAACCCTCTTAAAAAGGGATTGTTATCAATTACCAAAATGGGGGAGATTGAAAGTGCATGGTTGATCCCATGCATGGTTTTGGTAATTAATGACAATCTCTATGGACTAATGTTTGCTTTGAGCTATATTTATAGGTGTGTCCATTTGAGTTGCTTGATCTCCATTTGTTGGAATCAAAGCTAAGGGAAGAAAAAGTTTGTGTTGATCAAGGCTTTGTGCGGGTTGATCATCACTCAAGGCCAAGTGAAGATATGCCGAATAGAGCGTCTCCCATCTTGGTGTATGGGGGAGCATCAAGTGAATCTTCACCAAGCGAAGCGCTGAAGAAAGGTGGTTCGTCTTGAGGAGATGAAGATCGTCTTCATCAACCTCAAGTGGAGTAATGCGCAAGGCAAAGGTATGATCTTGATAGGTTTTTTATTTTACCGGTCTCATGATGTTTAGTGAGAGACCGGGTTATAGGATAGATAGCCGTACTATCAAGAGGGGCTCTCGACCGAGTATCGTGATCGTATCGTTCGTGGAGAGCTCAAACCTTTGCATTCTTGCATTCTTGCAATCATCTTTATTGGTTCTTAGTTGGCTTTCATCCATGTGAGAATTTAGAGCTTGTGTTTATCTTCATACCAAGCTCTAGTTCATCAAAAACAGATCTCATGATATCTTCTTGTGTTTTTGATATTGGAGGTCATCTCCATACCAAGCTCTAGTTCATCAAAAACGGATCTCATGATATCTTCTTGTGTTTTTGATATTGGAGGTTTTACCGGTTCGTCTTTTCCAAGAGAGGTCAAACTCTCTCCTTTCGACTTCGTCCTCACATGATGGACTATGATGTTTCTCCACAAGATCTTATAGATCTTTTCGTTGCGAATCCAACGAGCCCAAGATCATCGAAAACGGAGTCCGGATGATTAAGTTATGTTTTTTTCTCGTATCGGTGTTCTGCTGTTTTTCAGTGCACCGGAAGTACCGGCCTCTCGGGCGGTACTACCGCTCGGAACGTCCGGAGCCACTTCCGGAGCCCAGTACCGCTTACGAAAGTTCGGTTCTGGACTCTAACGGAAGTAGCACCGGAAGTAGTACCGGAACTTCCGCTAAACCGGAAGTACCGGTCCTCCCAGCGGTACTACCGCTCGTAACTTCCGGAACCCAGTACCGCTTACGAAAGTTCGGTTCTGGAGTTCAACGGAAGTAGCACCGGAAGTAATACCGGTACTACCGCTAAACCAAAACTACCGGTCCTTTTTCCGGTACTACCGGTCCCGCGGGCTTTCTCTTCTAGCCGTTGGTGAGTCTTTTTACATAGGGTGGTAGTACCGCCCTTTGGGCCGGTACCACCGGCCCTGCGGGAATCTGAGCCCAACGGCCAGAATTCCCAGGGCACCTATTTAAATGTGTTTTCTTCCCCAACGGTTCTTTAACCTTTTTGAACATCTTGAGCTCACTTGCTTTCCTCTCTCCTCGATTGTTGCTAATCTTGTGAGCATGATTCCTCTCAATCCCTCCAATGATTCTTGCCCAAACTTAGGGATTCAAGAGAGGAGATCTAGATCTACCTTTCCACCAATCAAATTCTCCACCAAGTGAGGGGAACCTAGTGGATCTACATTTTGGGGTTGCTTTGTGTTCATCCCCTTTGTTCTTCCTCTCTTATTCCCCCCAAAGCATTTGTTGCTTGGTTGGAATTTGAGAGTGAAGGACTTGACCACTTTGTGTGTTCTTGCCTCTTGCATTAGTTGCATCGGGTTGCTCTCCCTACGGTGATACGTGAGGATCGACGTTGAGAAGCTTGTTACTCTTGAGTGCATTGTGTTCCCAAGAGCTTTGTGCCTCTTGGGTGCATTGTGTACCCTAGACGGTTTGGAGGTGCCGCGAAGACTTCGAGTTGTGAAGCTTCGGCACATTTGGGAGCCCCCAATTGAGTTGTGGGTGTGTGCCCCAAGGAAGTTGTAAAAGGGCTCCGGAATCCGCCTCGAAGGATTCCGATAGTGGAAGGTGAACCAATCCTTTGGGTGAGGTTCATCGGAGAATAGGGTGAGGCCTTGGTGGCATCTTGAGTAGGCCTCTTGTGGCGATCTCACACCCCTCCAACGAGACGTACTCACTTAACAAGGAGGAACTCGGGAATACATCCTCGTCTCCGCGTGCCTCGGTTATTTCTATACCCGAGCTTTACTTATGTAATTTACATTGTGATAGCCTTCGTGCTTGAAGTTCTTTTCTTGCTATCTCCTTGTTGCTTGAATTGCTTAGCATAAGTTGTTGGTGCACATAGGTAACCCTAGCATATTAGGTTGTTGGCTTGTTAATTTAAACACATAGTTTTATTCCGCAATTATCAAGCCCCTAAATAGAAAAAAGTTTTAATCGCCTATTCACCCCCCTCTAGGCGACATCTCAGGCATAGTTGTCCTTTCACCGGTCTCTCGTGCGTGGACGAGTAAAGTTGGTCCGGGCCGCTTCAATCCAACCATCCAATAAGATACGAAATACACGCGAGAAGGTAGCAACAAAAACATCAACGCCCACAACTCTTTGTGTTCTAATCGCACCAACATCTACGAATAGATCTAGGCTCTGATACCACTGTAGGGTTCGTTGCATAGAAAAAAAATTCCTACGAAACAAGCGGAAGAAACCCAACGGATCTAGATCAATTAGACGAAGGTAGTGAACATGAGATCCAATCTCTTACCCTCGAAGAACGAACAAAGCCTTTTGTCGATACAGAAGCTAGACGTGTGCAAACCGAGAGTGTGTAGGTCCAGTGGGGTTGTCTTCACATCCCCAAGCTTATGGCTTTCACCATCCTTGGATAGCTTTTGGTGCATCTCCTCTAATCCCTGTGAAAAAACTTCAAAACACTGTTTCTCCCATTTCTTTTCTGTGGGGTGACATTAGTAGAGATAAATAAATAGGTTTCTTGCTGCATATAATCCATGTACTAAAATACATATGAATGTCCATAAAGTGTATAATGTTGTATGCCTACTCATAAACTCAATTGGATAAAAAAGATTCAACTTAAAAGTTCAAAACAAGCATAAAACAATATGGGACAGAATCTGTCCAGAAAAACAGCAGCAGCAAAACGTATTTTTCTGTCCCACTTAAACTTGTCAAAAAATTCTGAACAAATTCAGGCATACAGAGGATGAAAAGTTTCAGCTACAGTAACAATCTCAACTCATTCGGAGTTACAGAATAGCAATGAAAAATCAAACCGTGCACAGACTTTGTGCAGGAATAAAATCTCCGAATAGAAATAGCAACTTGTCAAACCAAAATGGGTAAAACTTGGCACTTTATTAATTATTCCAGAAACTAAGCTAAGAAAACATTCTCTTGTTATAGCAAGAGGACACAAAGAAAATCAAAAGTAAAAACAACCGGGTTGCCTCCCGTAAAGCGCTTTCTTTATAGCCATATAGCTAGGCTTACTTACTTGGTATCAAGATGGTTGGAGTGAGGTGGCTTGGCATCCCCAAGCTTAAATTCTTGTATGTAGGGTGATCTTAGGGGTTACATCCCCAAGCTTGAGTTTTTGTACCTCTTGATCTTTGTTTATCACCCTCAATTCTTCCACTTGAAAATTCTCTTCACACATAACTCATCATAAAACTTGATTAGAGGGGTTAGTGTCTCCATAAATTAAATATCCATAGGTTCAGCAAAGACATATCATGAGTTGATTCTAAACATTAGCTAATATTACTATGGTTGTGCTTTGCTCTTTGATCAATAGAGCCACACAAAACACAAGTAATGAGAGTAATGCAAAATAAAGACAGAATCTGTCAAAAACTGGACAGCCCATAAAGAGTGAATTTTCAGAGGCACTTACGTTGCTCAAATCAGAAAACTTTGAACTAATGAAATGTGTATTAATATCTTAATAATTCTGTTATAAAATATCAGGTCAAAATTCCTATTCTGTGATTTTTAACATTTTTCGCAGTGAAGCTTAGGAATCTGTTTTCTGGACAGCAAATCGCTATTGTTCAATCTTATCTTTCAAAAGAGATTAAGCTTGACATTAAGATGAAAAATAAGATACAAAGGTGTGGTTACAGTAGTAAACAAACACCTTGACTCTTTTTATTTAGTTTTAGCTTTGGGAGAAGTTTTAATGATAGAGGCTTTGCAATGGTTCCATTGGCATGAACAACACATGTTCAAGGTCGACCCCAACATCTCCATTACTCATCCTTCTCATTTACTTTCCCAAATTTTATATAAAATGAAAATCTTAGACTAATTGTTAGTAAACAGTAGGTAAAGTTATTTTTCAAGTTCTCAAGATATAAAGGTGTGCCCAAACAGAATTGGAAGTTAAAGCATAAGGAACACACCACAAAACATTAAACAATTTACTTTTAAGTCTAACTCTCTTCCTATGCATTGACATTTTATATATGAATGAATCACAATAAATAGAAATTTCACAATGCATATTAACAGTAGTAACTTGCAGCATATATTTATTAGAAGCATAAAGAGGGTTCTTAGTACCTCCTCTTTTATAATAGTTGCAAGTAGAAGAAATAAATTCAACCATAGAATCACAAGAATCATTCAATATAGGCACATAAAGAGGATCATTAAATTTATTTTGGAATTCATAAGCATGCTTCCCTCTTTCAAAATAATTATTAAGATCAATATAAAGTTTAATATCGTGGTTGCAACAAATATCTGGAACTAAAGATAATTGCAAACCACATAAGTATTTCTCAACATAAGCAAGTTTCTCCTCCATGGTGTGAATAGGGGAGTTCAGAAATAAAGTAGGACTCTCATGAGTGAGAGTATTATCACAAGCAACAAGTATATCATTTTTATCCTCACATAAAGTAGTAACAACTAAACATGGAGGATTATCAATAAGCATAGGACCATCATCTAAAGCATTATCATATAGCATGTCTAAATCATATTCTTCATCATTTTTAAAATCATTATCAATAATGTTCTTATTAGGCATAGGTTCATATTCTTCCTTATCATCAGAATCATAAAAGCAGAGTTTATCATCAACCAAATTTTGAGTGTTACCCTCATCCATAGGTGGTGAAGGTGGTTGTTTCCTCTCTTCAGTCTCTAGTTGTTCATCATCTTCTTGCTCTTCATTGTCCTCCTCTTGGGGCTGCATGGGCATCCCCAAGCTTAGGCTTTTTTCATCTTCTTCACATACTTCCTCTTCCAAGCTTATGTTTTCATCATCTTCTTCCTGCAAAACATTAGATCTTCCTTGGGCAAATCTCTTCCTTGTGTCAACAACATAGATATTTTCATCAAACTCATCTATGCAGATATTAAGGAGATTAGTGATAGCAAATTTCCATTTAGAAGCTATAGGGCAGGTTTCATGTTCATCAATGAAGGTGTATAATTCATATGCTCCCATGAAAAGAACGAATTGCTCTACTTCTTTCATTCCTAAGTGAGCATAATTTCCTGTATGATAAGTTGCAATAACAGGTTCATCTTTATTGGAAGGGCATTGGAATTCAAAGTGTCTAGAGTATTCAGAGCAACAAGTTTCTTCCTTATGAACATTAAGCAGCCCACTAGCAATCATATTTAGAACCCCCATGTATAGTCTCAATCTTCTCCCTTCACCTGATTCTCCAAATTGAGCAACTTTCCAAGCATTTTTATAATAGTTTCCCATTTTTTAATTTTTTTTGGGTCTTTTGATAAATGCAAAACTGAAAGTAAAACTAAACTAAATGCAAAACTGAAAGTAAACTAGAGTATATGCAAAACTGAAAATAAAAATCTAGTGCAAACAAGAATAAAAACTTAAGCGCTACACTCCCCGGCAACGGCGCCAGAAAACGTCTTGATACCCACAAGTATAGGGGATCGTTGAAGTCTTCGATGTGTAAGTATAGTATCGATCCCACGAGGAGTAGAAGGTATAAGTATTTATCCTCTCAAATAAGAGTGTCACTTCCCTTATTATCTATGCACTAGACAAACTAAAATGATTAAATGATGCAAGTGTTTTTGGGTTTTTGGTGTAGAGTTTGCAATAAAGTAAAATGCTGAAAATGAAATATGACAAGTGAAAGCTCTCAAAGAGAGAAATCCCAATCCTCTATGCAGCAAGAGGACAAGCTCAAGTGTGTGTTTCTTATAGGTGGAGAGAGTTCCCAAGGGCTAATTAGACTTCATGGCATAAATATTTCTAGAACAACAAGGTAAACATTTTGTCAAGTTTTAATCTTCTTTGGACGGGCCATAATTAGGAATAGGTAAATGAATAAACTAAACCTCTTATGATGGATCATGTTGCCAAGTAAATGACTACACAAGAGTTATGAAGACATAAAGTCCCACCATAGCATTAATCTCTAAGGTCCCCGATACTAATACCCCCATATTGCAACTTCATAATTCGGTCTCAGGCTTACGTGTCCTCCCAAGTCTTCCTCACTCCATTACACTACGGTGTTCTCCTATGAGCCCATATAGGTGAAGTGATATGCAGTCGACGTTCGCACAACACCATCATAGAATCACATCAAAGATAAAAACTAGACAAAATATCAACACATGTCATATATAAATCATTGCCAATTCATCCTATACCCCCACAAACATGAGAGAACTACTCACAACACCAAGACATGATATGATTCAGTGGTACAAGTGATACAACACAATCTGAAACTATGATCTCCCCACAAAACAATGACAAGTAGCAATTCACAAACATGTAAAATAGCATTTAGACAATGGCTAGGGATCAACCAATCTCAAACTATGAGGGGGATGAAGTGGATCACGAAGATGGTGATGGAGATGGTGCTGGTCTTGGCGGTGGTGTTGATGGAGACTCCGGAGGGGGGATGGAGAAGACCTCCGGAGGTGATTCCGGCGGCGTTTCCCCCCTCCGATCTTCTCCGGCGGCAGCCTTCTGTCTCTTTGTTTTCTGGTTTTGTGTTTCTCCGGAAAACGTCGGGGGACTATTTTTATAGTCGTTTTTAGGTCACGAGGAAGCTTCTGGGCGAAGGATCGATGCAAACAGGGCCACGAGGGCTAAAATAGGTGGGCCCACACGGTTATAGTACCAGGCCGCATGGGGCACCCCCTTTTGGCCCTCCGGCCTCCGTTCGCTTGCTTCTTTCGCTCCTAGGTCTTCCTCCTTCCAAAATAATGATCCCCGTAAATTTTCAGTTCATTTGGACGTCGTTTGGGTCCCTGAAACATCAAAATATAGGAAATAGGGTTTTCTGCCAGTGCAGGGTTAATTCCAAATAAATGGGGAAACTGTGAATTATCCCCAAAATCATTATAAAACAATGATATAACCCTTATATGATGCAAATATGATTGAAATATGAGAATTATAATGCAAAGTTCATGTATGCATTTTACATGCATCACCGGGATGCCCATATTGACTCCTACATATTCAACGAAGTTCTTTATCGGTTGAACCCCGATGCCGGAGATTCTTAATCTCGTATACGATTCCCTTTGTCTCATGATATTTAATTTGCCCGAGATTTGATCATCGATATCTCCATATCTAGTTCCATCTCGTTACCTGGAAAATTCTCTTTACTCGTCCATAATATAGGATCTCCGTGATTACTCCTAATCACATGTTTGCAAACTTTCCAGATGCTATATTACCGAGAGGGCCCAGCGATATTCTACTTCGTCACATGGAAGGACAAATCCCACTCTTGATACATATCACCCAACAACCTACCATTGAAGATACCTGAAAGCCACCTTTATAATCACCCAATTATGAAGCGATGTTTGATGTCCACAGAGTATTCCTCCGGTAAGCGCGAGTGATATAATCTCATGGTCTAAGGAAACTATACTTGGCATATACTAAAAGCGCTGGCAATGAAACTGTGTGTCACGATCAATTGCAACTCTTTATTATTGGGTCTTGTCCATCACATCATTCTCCCAATGATTGACTCCGTTATCAAGTGACTATAACAAGTCCATGGTTAGGAAACTCTAACCATCTCTTGACTAACGAACTAGTCCGGTAGAGGCTTACTAGGGACACCTGGTTGTCTATATTCCACACATGTATTATATTTCCGGTTAATACAATTATATCATGGATAATAAACTATTATCATAAACATGATTATGCTAATAAAACATTTTATTATTGCCTCTAGGGCATATTCCCAACACATTGCCATGCCTTCCGCCGGGATGATGCGTGAGTAGTTCCACCTTGGACTACCGGTCCATGGCAGTAGCTAGATGGTTGTATCTCTCCCTTGTGCTTAATGTTTATGATCTTGTGAGCTGCCCTACATGATCAAGATCGACTATTTGTAATGCTATATGATGTGTTTGTTGGGATTCGATGGATCATGAAGTTATGATCAGATTGTGCATGGTTCTTATATGTTAATTTATGTTTTTGCATGCTCTCTGATGTGTGTATTTGCTTTGGCCAAGTGATTGCTTATGTATCCAAGAGAGAGTATTTGTGCTAGATAGTTGGTTCATGCCCCTCTTGTGCCTGGGCACGAGTGACAGAAACGTCCAAGGACGAGGGTGTGCTGTTGCGACTAAGGGTAAAACAACGGTTTTTATGTCTATATGATTATGAATATTGCTTACATCATACACTTTACTTAATACAAACTTAATACCGATGGGTGACATGCTGGATAGCGATCTCTAGGTGGACTTTTTAGACAAAGATGCAGTTGGATGATGGTCTTTGTTCCTTGTTGTGATGCACTTGCTCGCTTGTCCATTTCCATAAATTCATTTCACTACACTATACATTTAACCGATTTGTTTTTAGCTGACCGGGAAGATTGACAACCTCCCTGCCGTTGGGGGCAAAGTAATTGTTTGCGTGTGTGCAGGTCCATGTTCGTCAACGGTACGTGTGACAACGTTGACGTTCACCTTGTTGTTGATTTCAAAATCATACTGGTTCGATTAAACTGTGGTTCTTAATTGAGGGAAAACTGCTACTTGCTACATCCACGCATTCGCTTGGGGCACCACCAAACTCTACCAACACCATCAACCCGCCCCTGCCCTGTGGGGCACCTCTCGGCCTCCTCCGACGCCTATAAAATTGTCCCCGACAAAAAAAATCCTAACCCCTGAAGGATTTCCCAAATACGCGACATAGCTCCGCTGCCAACGAAACCAAGTTTCGGGAGCTAGATTGTTCCTGTTTCGACACCCTGCCGGGACGGGGGTTGGCCCCCGGATCAACCCGACGTAATATGCATTGTGTTTGTTGGGATCCGGTGGATGTTACATTATGATCAGTCACCTATGTTTATGAATTGTTGTTGCTGCACCTTTGTTATGCTTAATGCTTGTCACTGAGTGGCATGATCTTAGATTTGGGCTTGTTATGCTTGCATAAATATAATTGTTGCTTAGATCATATCTATAAGTTGTATGCACCTGTTACTTTTCTGAACCGGCGACCCCAAAGGTGACAGCTTGGGATAGCAATGGGGATGGTTTGTAACTTGAGGATTACATGTGTTCACCGAGTGTTAATGCTTTACTCCGGTGCTCTATTAAAAGGAGCACCTTAATTACCATAAGTTCCTTGATTGGCCCGGCTGAAACCGGATGGTAGGATAAAAGATGTTGTGCGAATTCTCATTGCGAGTAGATACAACTATATACAGAACACATGCCTACGTATGATTCATAGACTAGGTTGCTTTGTCTTAACTAATTAGTGCAATTTTGTCAATTGCCCAACTGTAATTTGTTCACCCAATGCATGATTACTTGCTTAGGAGGGTTACCTCTAGTGAAACTATGAACCCCGGTCCATATTCCACCATCACTGCTTCTGTGTTACTGTTACTACTGCTCTCAAATCACTGCTGCTTTCACCCCTCTTGTGTTACTTGTGCTTCTCCAGGTGTGGCTGAATTTGACAACTCAGCTGCGAAGACCTCTAAGTATTCTTTGGCTCCCCTTGTGTCTAATCAATAAATTGGGTTTCACTTCCCTCGAAGGCTGTTGCGATCCCCTACACTTGTGGGTTATTAGAGAGGAGACAAAGTGTCATGGATGCCGAGACCGAATAATGATTTACATGTTCTTGGATGGCTTCGTGTTTTTTGGTGATCAAACATGTTGTTGGCCGGGCCTATGTTTCTTGTTGAACCTGTTGGTCGTGCATGTGTTGGCTGGTGAAGCTGTTGATCATGCGTTTGTTGGACGGTGAAGCTATTGGCCAAAACTTTAGTGGCCGGACTTGCCGTTGGCCGAGCCCGTGTTGGTCAGACTTGTTGGATATGTATATTTTGATGGCCGGAATTGCTGTTGTTGACCACTTTTGGTTTGGGGTGTGTCGCTTGGGGGGTGTCAGTGTGGGAGGCGACAAAAAATCCGACAGAAATATGTGCTGCACCCCCAAAGCGGACAAAATTTGTGTGTGTGTGTGTGTGGGGGGGGGGGGGGTGACAAACACAATTTAGACACCCCCGATGGAGATGCTCTGAGATCTTCAAAAATTTAGGCTACCGAAGTTTGCAAAATCATACATGAGTATCATGATTACACTGACCGAAGACGTCTGTAAACAACCTATTATCATTTTCGATTTCTAAAGATTAGAAATTGCTCGTTTACGAAGCAACATGGGCCAGGCCGCGAAACCGCTGGTTAATGGGTAACATGGGCCTGATGTTGCTGCTCCCTGCCTCATTCTGGTGGGCCAAACCCTAAGTAGAGCGTCCTCCTCTTCAGCCCCATGCTGGGCTTAGGGTGTGTTTGTCTGTGATATTAGCTTCTTTCCATGAAAATAAGCTGGGCAAACAAAACAAACGGGTTGGATTTGCGGTGGGCTTTTACCGAATCACCTCGCACTCTCGCAGATACGAAAAAAAGCACCATAGAGAGGTACTTCCGGAGCTTTTGCCAACGGATTAAGTACATCTTTCACCCTCAAATCTAGTAGATTTGAGCCATATGCCCCTAAACTCATTTTTGGTGTAATTTTAACCATGTTCTTTTGAAAACCAGAGAATTTCTCCCGAACAGCAAGTATAGTAAGTTTATGTAAGCAGGGTATAAAGGTTAAAATAATATTTGTTTGATGACATGAAAGAGAGAGAAGAAGAGAGAGAAGGAGAGTAAACTCTCATGCAAGAGTCACCTACAGCACGTGGTGATATGCACTTTGTAAGAGTGTGAGATGGGTAATATTTTAATAGAGTAACATATTTTTATAGCTGACTAGTATACATGTTGGCTATATAGTTGGTTATAGGTGACATGTCAATGCATTAGAGCATCTCCAGTCGTGCGCGCCCCAGGCATTCGGCCGTTTGGGGGGCCGCCGACGCTATTTTCCGACCTGGGACACGTTGGGTCAACAGAACCAGGTGATTTTTTTAAAACACAAATTTAAACAAACTAAGCGAAATTCATTCATATTTAGACTAGTTTTCGTACACAGGTAGGAGAATACTTATAAAAAGTAAAAAAAAAAAACAAAGCGACTCCATTAAACGGGGCGCGGGAGACAAGGCAATGAGGACGACGGAGTTGTCTCACTGCCAGGGCGGGCCCGGCGGGAGTTTCGCGTGGTTTTCCTTTCCTTCGCGTGTTTTCCTTTCCGCCGGCGCCCCCAAACGCCCCCAACGCCGTGGGTTTGGTCTGTGAATGCCGGATGAAGTTAGGGCCAAATCCAGACTAAATCAAGGTCCTAGGGGCAAGTGGGAGAAAAAGCCAGCGGGTTAGCTCTACTATTAAACTTGCCCGAACCCCCTCTTTTTTTGCAAACTAGCAGTTCGTGGGTGGTTTTAGGGAATAGGGTGTTGCTGACTGGTGATGACCTGGCACTGTTCGGACCCCTTTCTATCCGCCTATTTACGGTCAAACAACCACCGAGGGGCTGACCCATGCCCTTTACCACACGCACGTGACATAAGAAGAAAAGACCCAGCCCCGCGGAGCGCAGCGATATGGAGGTCGAGCTCCATGGAGCTTGGTTTCCAAAAAAATTAAATCCACAAATTTGGGTTACGAAAATTCTGAAAAAAAATAGTTGTAGACAATACATTGATCTACCATTGTGTGAAAATTTTCAAGACCAAATACGCTTGTATTCTGATCTGGAGAGAAAAGACAAATCGGCAGACAAATCGGTGAACAGTGCACAGTCTTAAAATTTTGAATTTTGTCAGATTTATCTTTTTTGCGTAGCTCATAATTATATAAATTTGGTCTTAAAAATTTTCACAGCGTTGGATCAATGTATTGTCTACAGCTCTGTTTTTTTCATTTTTTTCAGAGTTTTTCGAAACGAAATTTGCGGATTCATTTTTTTTGAAACCGAGCTCTATGCAGCTCGGCCTTCATTTGGACTTTCCGCATCCCCGCATCTCTTTTCTCCCGAGCGAAACAAGTTTCTAGGGTTTCGCCGCCGCCAGTCGTTCGCAGGTCGGCCCCCACCCCTACCCTGCGCGAGCACGTCCATCCGTCGTCGTGTTTGGCAGATCGACGCCGCCAGCCGTCCGTCCACCGAATTCCGGCCCCGACCTCGTCCTCCCCAGCCGGTCTCCGTCCTCCCCAGCTGGTCCCCGTCATTGCCAGCATCCTCGCCTCCACACCCCTGAGCCCTTGCTGGTTTACGTCCGCGCCGGCCTCCCGCTTCCTTCTCCCTTTCTTCCTCCCCGCCCGCGGACCTTGCTGGTCTTGATTGGTTCTGAGCGCGGCGGGATGGCGCTGAGGGGCGTTTGGCAGCTGCAGAAGCTCGTGGTGAACTACTGCGATTGGGGAGGGAGCAGCAGGGGGATCAGGTATTGTTCATCACACCGATATGAACTGATACAGATAATGCTACTAGAAACCTTATAGCGATTTGATCTGTTCTGATTCGATGTGGTAATAAATTTCGATTCTCGTTGTGCTGAGTGAGTTAGAGCGCTTCCTTGGCTGTACATCGCGAAATGTGGTGAGCGTCGCCTGTGATTATGTGTTGTGGGCCTTTAACTAAAAGTAAGACCTCTATTGTTATGAAGCCGCTGAAAAAATAGTTCATCCGTTGAACAGAAAATCGTGTTGATTTGTCATTATTAATCCATCCATTGAAAAGAAAATCGTGTTGATTTGTTGTTACTGAAAATTTGAAGAATTCATTTATGAGAACAACCCATTAGGCAATCCAGTCACAGTTTGAGCCAATTGTACGATTTGCTGCTTGCGTTGTGATCTGGAACATAAGTTTATTCACTGATAGCTTCTTCTCTTGTGGATTGGTAGGTTAAGCATCAGTTCTACGACGTGTTTAAAGTTACTGGTGTCTATATCTTTGTCATTGGGATTCAATGTCTGAACAATTAGATCTTTCAATTTGCTTGCTCCTTAACAATCAGCACTCCTTGGAATTGCAGGGCTTCATGGAGTCACACCTTCCAGCTATGAAGGAAAAGAATCCCCAGTTAGAGGTGGTGACACAGCTTGTCCGTGGTCAGCATCCTAACTTGAAGGGCATTTACAGTAAGATCTTCCTTTCCTTTTGACCATTGTACTGTTACCAGGAATTGTTCCTTGATATCGCCTTCCTTTCTGGTAGCGGGTTGTACCATTGTGTCGATACTGACGAAATGCGTAGAATAAGTTAATTTTCATGCAGCCTCTCGCAGTCAAAGCACTTTAGTTTCTGGTTGCCGTATTTAAGGTTGTGGCAACATGTCTCGCTTGTGTCGTCCATGTGCTTAAGTACCTGTGATGAATTTGACAAGCACAACAGCCCAAAGGTGAACTCGCACGATATAAGCATGAAATGGCTAACTGTACGTTTTATCACAAATCTTCTTAAGGGAACTATTGGCTTGTTTTAGTTGAGGGGTGTACTTGCTCTAGGACAAGTACACCCATCATCGACGGAATAGAGACATGCAACAGATTTTGTGGGAGAAAAGACAAAAGACTCATTTAACAAATACTATGATGCATTTCACATATTTAAGTATTTTTTAGTGTTCAGTGCAAGGACAATTATGTTCCATTGCACTAACCAAACCAATCCTATAGCATCTCAAAATTGCTGGATGAGGTTGCTCCTCAAACCAGCATCCATCTAGATTATATTTTCTTGTTACTATTAGGAGAAATTTTATAAAATGCCACTCAAAGATTGGCATGACTAGAAATGCCACTGTCTCTGGCAGGATCCACCCACATGTTCAGGGAGACACAGATTCATATCAAGGCCATAGTTGTTATGTTTCGTGGACACATGTCTACATGTGATTGTCTTTTAGTCATATCTTTATTCAACGTTATTCTTGTGCAGAGAATCACAATGAGAGAGTGGTCTGTGTCAGAAACCTAGCACCCGAGGACATCATGTTACAAGCTAGTAGGCTGAGGTGTTCTCTGGGCAGGAAAGTTGTGAAGCTGAGAACCAGACATGTAACTAAACGACCAAGTGTCCAGGGAACATGGACGACGGAACTGAAGATGTGAGTCCTAGTTCTAAGACAAGCTGTTAGTGTTCCTGATGGCGCACTCGCAAGAACTTTTTCATTTCTATCATTAAAAAGTTGTGCTGCTATTAGACCTACCTCTTGTCAGTAGTTACAATTTCATTCTCTTCTCCTTTTGTTCGAGCCATAATCTGATAACAATAACATGTAAACTTGGAGGTTCTTGTTAGCGTTTGTCCGTCAGATAGATCTGAGTGGCATGTGTCTTATCTTAAACCATCGTCTTCATTGAACTTATCAGCGCAGGAAATTGTTCTACAGGAGGGCTCTGCATGTCATGAACTGGTTTTTGAATCCGTTGGTGGTTAAGAGAGAAGCTCTAAATCTTAAACCATCATGAGCAATAATATACTGTCACAATCTAAACTAGGAAATTTCCCAAATCAGCGATAAATTCCAGCAAGTGGTGAGAGATTTAGAGAAAAAAAAAATGAAATTTCAGAGAAAATCGAGGATGAGGGCCGAGCCGGTGGCGGAGCTAGGGTTTATATTATGTGAATGTTCCAGTTATGAGTCTCAGATTACAGATCCTAGCTTTATATATCTCCGATGCAAGGGAGGATCAACGGAGAAATAAAGTAATGGCGCGACCGCGACTGGGTAGCCGGAAGCTTGACGACGGCGTTTGGCGTGAGGCCTGCTACTTGAATGTGGGCCACACGATCATCATATGTACCAAGGTTTCTTGTCCGTCCCATAACAGAAATGATCTGGCGCACTTGATCGACAACTTCTTTCAGAGAATTCAGATACGAAGGGCATGACATATACATCGTGTGTCAACAAGTTTGTCCCCGCTCGGGAACTTCCTTTTCTCCCCCGTACAACCAAATGCGAGCATGCAGATTTCAGTAGCGAACAGCTATAGCAGTAGCCACCAATAAGTAGTACTTGGCAGATTTTACCGTCACGCAAGAAAAACTTTGAACCAGCAATGCAGATTGCAGCAGTAAACAGTAGTAGATCAACATTTTTTCTACTACCTAAATAAAGGATACAATTATACAAATTACAAGCAACAAGCATCGAAGAGTAGACGTGCCGTTAATTACAAGCAACAAGCATCGAAGAGTAGACGTGCCGTTACAATATTGCAAGGATTCAAGTTCAATAATGACTTAATAAGTTCAGTAAGAGGACAAGACACGTTGGCGGCGATCCTGGTCGGGATCCTCATGGTGAAATCCACCACAAAGGAGGCCTGGGACACCATCAAGGTGATGCGCATGGACGTCGGCCGCGTGCGCGAGTCCACGGCACAGAAGCTACGCAAGGAGTTCGAAGCGATCGCCTTCAAGGATGGTGAGTCCATCGACGTCTTTGAGATGTGGATGGTGTCGCCTGTCAACAACCTTCGCACGCTCAAGGACACGATTGAAGATGAGAAGTGCCGAGGAAGTTCAAGCTTGATGGCTTCATGCCTTGATTTCTTGCCGAAGTGAAGGACACCGGTCACTTCCGTTAAAAACCAAGACCGCCGTAGTTGTGAGAGACCGAATTCCTTGGTTAGTTATTTTCTATAATACCGACAGGTCCACAATTTGAGCACAAAATTTGTCAACAACCCGAAGAAGTCCATAAAAAAGGAAGTTCTTCTAAATAAAGAAAAGAAAAAAATGGTTCCTCATCTGACCACATAACACTCCCTCACTCGCCCATCAGCAGGCCGAGGAAGGGGACGGCGGCAGAGGGAAGAACCGAAGCAGAGGAGAGGCAACGACAGCGTCCACAGAAGGGAATATGAAGAAGCAGGGAAGAGGAGCTGCAAAAATCAAGGTATGTTCTCACAAATTCCCCGCGCACAATTCTCCTTCTCTCGCTCACCCACCTCATTCTTCACCGCATAATCCAAAGTTGTAGCTACTAACCATTGCCTCTATCTTCTCGTCCGACGGAGCAGAACAGGAGGGTAACGATGCATGTAGCAGTAAGCGGCTGTGGCGCCAGGCACGCGAACGGTGAGAAGTAGCGGCGGCGCTCCTTGTGGCAGCAGGCCAGGAAGCGACGCTCCTAGTGGCAGCAGGCCAGCAAGCGACGCTACCCCGCCCATTCGCTGCCTTGAAGCCGTGGCCCCCCGGAGGGTCCCCTCACCAACTTCCTCCCAAAGTCCACCCTCTGGTACTACATCGAGAGAGAAGGCGAGACCTAATTTCGTGAATGAGGCACGTCTGTGGAACATGGCAGGAGCACAAATCCCTTTTGATCCGGGTTGAGGGCTGTCTCTCCCGTTTTTGTTCTTTTGTTTTGTTTCTTGTTTCCTTTGGCTTTGCCTTTTTGTAAAT
Source organism: Puccinellia tenuiflora (assembly GCA_012064385.1). Lineage (NCBI taxonomy): Eukaryota > Viridiplantae > Streptophyta > Magnoliopsida > Poales > Poaceae > Puccinellia > Puccinellia tenuiflora. The sequence goes on along the minus strand of QRDG01000204.1, from coordinate 117,322 downwards.
ACTCCTTTCTAATCAATGAATTTAGCAGCCCTCCTGCTAACATTCAAGAATCTGGTGTTTTGTTTGGAACTGATTATGAATTCTTAGAGATGGTCTTTGTTCGCAATGTTCTGTGTCGTAACCTATGAAAAAAGTCATCTTTTGTAAGCAGTTAAATTTGTGGTTAACCTATGAGAAGGTTGTGATTACAGTTGGTTACTAAGAAGGTTAATTGCCACTGATTTGTCCATGGTTGTTCAACCATATCGATAGATGCTAAGACTCCATATGGCTATGGGGGTTTGATTTTCTTGTTATGCACATTACTCATGTAGAGTAGTTATTTCGATTCATCACCAAAAGATAAGTAGTTATTTATAGGTCAAGGACTAGTGAAATTAATTATTACTTCATCTATCTATAATTCTATATACACAAGGCCACTTAATACCCAATGAATATGTTTTGATAGATTTAGTGATATTGATTTGGTATTGTAGATGTTTTTTTTTTTTGAGAGAAGGTATTGTAGATGTTGATAAACTAGTCAAACCTAACCAGGTCTGACTCAAGACAAGATTAAGTGGCCTTGTATAGATGGAGGAGTATTTATAGCTTTTATAGCTAAAAAAGCTAACCTATAGGTAGTACTTAGCACGCCGTTTCTGGTCTAGGTCGTCGGAGTCTAGCGACGAGTATGTGGGTTCGGCGGCCATCTCGGAGTCCAGCGACGAGGAGGTGAGTGCTTCGCCGGCATCCCGCGGATCTGCGACCTTCAGCTATCTCTGTCGGACGCCGACGGAATAGCTCGGCCGGGATCTGAGTTCGGACAAAAAGAAGAAAGAAGACAGGAGGAAGGCCAAGAGGTGGGCTGTGCAGGCGCTACGGGAGGCTTCACGGTCGCCGGTAAGTTCGTCAAGGCCTTCGTTTTCTTCGAAACCTTGGACATCGCTGTCGATCAAGATCCTGGCGATGCAGCCAACGGTGTTCACTTTGGCCGATGTTTTTGATGCAACTGAATGGACTACTGTAAGTCACAAGCGACGTAAAGCTCGGTCTGGTTGCTCGAAGAAGGGGCGCACGTCGGTACAAGCGCCGATGATGCGTACTCGGCCGGCAGCGTCCATGGCGGATCGTGTGATTAACGGAAATTTTCCAAATTCTTCGTTTCAGAGGAGTGGGCTGGGGCACAAGGCCCATGACAAGCCATTGCCAGCAAGGATTGTTTCGGCCCATTGTAAAAAGGCTGTCTCTCAAAAAATAAAAGGCACAAGGCCTCGTACTGCGTTGACAGCTAGGGATTTAGGGTTACGACCTCGCTTCAACCAATCTGCTCCTGCGCTGCCATCAGGAAAGCCACGATCTTACGCCGCGGTTGTCATGGCAGGCGGAGGTGCACGCTTCAATGGTGCGCATAATAGAATTGGAGGGGCTGGTGAAGGAGCTAATCAGGGCAATGGTCGTCAGCAGTTCGTGTTCGACGCGGCGGCTCGAGGTGGGGGATATAATCGGGGACAAGGCCCTATTGGTGGAAATCATCAAGCAGATGGTGCCGGTGGTAGGGCTGGGTCTGGGTACACCAACCAGAGAGGACCAGGCGGCTGGGAAGAGGATGACAGAGCACAAGGTTATGTCTCGCAGAATTTCTGTCCAACGAATTTGCAGTTCGTCCGTGGTGAAGGCAGCGGATCAGTGGGCAACAATGGCAATCGAGGTAATGCATTCTATCCTGGTGAGCAACACCATGGATATGGAAATAATTCAGGGAATAATGATGGGTTTGGCGGTTAGTTTGGTGATTTTGCGGAAGGACAGATAGGTGGTCAAAACAACAGTGCTTATGGTCATAACCTCAATTTTTGCCGCCCCAATAACACAGGGTACCGTGGTAATGGGGGTGATCACTGGCGAGTTCGTAATCGCAGCAATAATACATACGAAAAATACTTGCTACCCCCATGGGTAGCTATACACCCTAAGTTTGACCGAAACGTAAATGCAATGGTAAAATGAGATTACTCAAGTAGATAAGGGGGATGTCACTAGTAGAGTTGATAGAATTATTAAAAAGTATTTTGAAATTTTTTCGATTTTTTTTTCATCCGCTGTGATTTTTTTAGTAAAGTTTGACCCAAAAGTCAACAAAAGGTCAACTATGATAAAAAGCTAGAAATGACGACCAAAAAATATTTTTTTGAAAATTTTGAAACCAGTTTTGTACACCAAATATTCGTGTTTTACTAGGAAAACAAGCTAAAACGGATACATACGGCTTGCATCTCCGTATAACGCATGGGTGTGTAGCTACCCATGCGGGTAGCAAATTGTCTCTCATAATACATATAGACGAACTGAGAACCTTGAGGCGGAGCAATTGATGTAGCTACAACTGATCCCAAGGAGGTAAAACCACAACAAGTTCTCAAACCAACCGGGCAGTTGCCAACCGGAGAAGCAAACGTTGCTACTAACATTGCTCAAGGTGGCGGCTTAGCCAAATCAAAAAAGCAAGACAAGGTCCTTTGCTTTCGGTGTGAGCAGCCTGGTCATGTTGCAGATTCTTGTACTGCTGAACTCTGTGTCTATTGTGACTCAGCTACACACGTTGACAAGGAGTGCCCGCTGCCGAAGATGCCAAAGCCAACAGCTATTGCAGATGGTGTTGCTCGTGAGAGTTTGGGTTTCTTTGAGGTCCTATAATCTGAAAATCTTCGCATCAAGAATGATAGTGGTAAAGTTGGCAAAATTCACATTTCTAGAGGATAATGACAAGTCAGCAGGTGGTCAAGGAGTTGGAGTGGTTGGTGCATGGTGTTCACTAATGGGACATCTCTACTCATGGAGAACATGCCTTTCAGGTGGTGTTTCCATCCAAGGCTGATTTGGTGAGACTGAAGAAAATAAAATTCATTAAAGTGGAAGAGACCTGTTGTAAGATGCATTTTGAGGATTGGACGTCCAAAAAATTTGACATGTGGGGTCTTTATGATATTTGGGTACGAGTGTCTGGCTGTCCGGAGACCCTATGCCGTGACTATTTGGCACTGTTTGCAGTGGGTTCGCTCATTGGAAAGACACAAGAAGTGGACATGAAATTTACTAGAAAACATGGCATTGTACGAACGCGGGTTGATTGTGCTTGTCCAGCCGCGATACCACGTACTTTGGACCACTTGTATGATGGTGAAGGGTTCGGCATTGTCTTTGATATTGAGGTCGAAGATGGATCAGTGGTGCGAGTTGGCTCTTTTGATGTTGGTGAGGAGGACGACGAGGATCAAGACAAAGCTAATGAGGACAAACCTAAAGAAGTGAGAACAACGATGACAAGCAGGTTACCGAAGAAACTTCAGATAATAACTCTCAGGTTAAGCCGATGGATACAGAGGAGAAGCATTTAGAAGATGCAGAGAAAGTAGTGTTGGAACCGTTGGACAAGGCCAACCAATCTCCAACAGTTTCTGTCTCCACTAACTTTGCCTCCAAATCTATACCAACAAAGAGGTGGTATGAGTGGTGGAAGAGGAAGAAGAAGAGGTCACACGGCCTGCCCCAACATCTGCCCCATCTAAATCTCTAGCTGGTCGAGGGGTCTTTTTGTTGGCGGAGAGGGAGTCTTCATCATCATCACCCATGGAAGGAATAGATTTTCTGTCAAACCAGGTAGTCGCGGCAACGTTTTCCACGGTTTCTCTACCAAACCAGGTAGCCGCGGCAGCATTTTCCACAGTTTCTCTACCGCGGTAGGCTGCCGAGGCAGCTCTTCCACCGGTTTCTCTGCCGCTCTAGCAAACAGAGGCAGCTCTTCAGCCAACTGCGCTACAAGATCAGGATATGCAAGGTTAGCTACAAGGGTTGGATCCTATTTAGAAACGAGGACCTAAATCGTTGCTGCATGTAGCTAGGGAAAATTTCCGCTCACCTTCTCCTCGTCCTCGCAAAAAAATTATGCAAGCATCCCAAACCTTACCAGCTGAGAAGGATGGACTACGGTCTCGGGGGGACATGTGTGTTTCTCGGGGGGAGATATTCAAAGGAAGAGGTGATCAAATATGGTGGTATAGCTGAGGCCTCGGGGATTGGCACAAGGTCAAGTGATCGTCTTAAGGCGCATCCCAATGCAGATGCAAAGGTGATGGAACGAGCGCAACACTTGGCTTATGCTCGGGATCCGGGCAGCAGTGCAGGTACCTTTATTTCACCGAAATTTTCTATTGCATCTATTTCCAATGAAGTTGTTGTGGCTATAGCTTCTAAACTAGGTGTTTGTTTGGGTAAATCTCCTGATCAAGTTTTTAACTCAATACACCTTATTAAAGAATTAGTAGATGTTAATAGATCGTTGACTATGTTAAACTCAGACAGCAAAAAATGGATACATGTAACAGATGATGACCCTGGTTCTTTGGTTCTCCAAGAGGCTTTGGGTCTAAGTGATGATCTTTAATCAGATGAACCAAAGGCCACAGATGATCACAAGGATCAATATCTACGGCCAATGAAGAACACAAGGGTATCTAAGAAAAATGTAAAAGATAATTCAGTAGTTAGAAGGAGCAATAGACTAAAAAATAAAACAACTTCTTGATTTGGTAGAAATGAGAGGCTGCTTTTGGAATAGTGACGGGTTTAGGGATACCGCGAAACATTTGTTGGTTATTAAAACTATTAGGGAGCATAAGCTTGATTTTTTTGCTATTTCTGAGACCGGTAGACCCAATTTTCCAGCTCGACTTTCATTGGTACTACCTACCACCACAAGGAAGGTCAAGGGGTATGTTGGTCAGGATTAATTCCGCAACTCTTCACGTCAATAATGTCTCACACGGGGATAGATGTGTTAAGATTAAGTTGCGGTCAAAATTTGATGGCTTCGAATGGGCTCTGGTCTCTGTTTATGGCGCTGCACCAGACGACCAGAAACATGAGTTCCTCGCAGAGTTAGTCCGAATATGCGACAATTAGTCTCTTCCCTTGCTAGTTGGAGGGGATTTTAATATTATTCGCCGAAAGGAGGAGAAAAATAATGATAACTTTGATACTCGATGGCCGTTTATGTGCAATCATCGATAGCCTAGACTTGACAGAGATTGCTCTCTCGGGTAGACTATTTACGTGGGCTAATCGTAGGGACAATCCAACTTATGAAAAGTTAGATAGAGTGTTGGCAAGTGTAGAATGGGAACACAAATTCCCTCTGGTGTCAGTTGTTGCTCTCCCGCGAGCAGGTTCAGATCATACACCCCTTATTCTCGATTCTGGCGGACAAGCTCACCTAGGGAATAAGTATCAGTTTTCTTTTGAGTTATCTTGGTTACGTATAGAAGGCTTTGTGGAGATGATTAAAAAGGAATGGCAGTCCATTGCTCATGGGACAACTAATATAGAACGTTGGCAACATAAAATAAGACACTTGAGAAGGTTTTTAAGAGGTTGGGCTAAGAATTTGAGTGGTGTTTATAAGAAAGAGAAGGAGCGGCTGCTGCTTTAATTGACCTCCTAGATAGGCAGGCTGAAGTTGCCCCCCTAACCAAATCTGAAAGATAAAGGCTGAGACATGCAAATTTTTGTTTGGCTAAACTTAGAAGAGATGAAGAGTCGAAATGGGCTCAGCGGGCGAAGGTTAGGCATGTTCCCGAAGGAGGAAATAACACAAAATATTTTCACTTAGTAGCAAATGGAAAACATAGAAGGAACAAGATTTTCCAATTGGAACAAGATGAAGGTACTATTATTGGTCATGAAAACTTAAAAGAATACATTTCAGAATTCTATAAGAAATTATTTGGGGCACCGGCTGTGAATAATTTTTCTCTACTTGAATATGAAAATCATGATATGCCGCAACTGTCATCACAAGAAAACAAAATTCTTAATACTGGTTTTATAGTGGAACAGATCCATGATGCAATCATGCAAAAGGAAAAAAATAAAGCACCGGGACCAGGCGGATTCCCTACTGAATTTTATCAACAGTGTTGGGATATTATAAAAGATGATTTGTTGGGGCTGTTTCGGGACTTTCAAAAAGGGGAACTGCCCTTGTTTCACTTAAATTTTGGCACAATTATTTTGCTGCCCAAAAAAGAGAATGCATTTCAGATCCAACAATACAGACCCATTTGCTTCCTTAATGTGAGTTTCAAGATATTCACTAAAGTAGGCACAAACCTTATTTCTCAGGTTGCACAAACCGTGGTGCGCCCTACACAATCAGCATTTATGCCCGACTGACACATTCTCGAGGGTGTCGTTGTCCTTCATGAAATGATTCACGAGTTACATACAAGAAAGATGGATGGGGTCCTGTTAAAAATTAATTTTGAAATGGCTTACGATAAGGTGAATTGGACCTTTCTTCAACAAGTGATGCGCATGAAAGGTTTCGATCCAATTTGGTGTCAATGGGTTCATCAATTTGCTAGCAAAGGGAGTGTGGGCATAAAAGTTAATGATGACATAGGTCACTACTTTCAGACACGTAAATGGTTACGACAAGGTGACCCCCTGTCGCCTATCTTGTTCAATATTGTGGTTGATATGTTAGCCATCTTGATTAATCGGGGCAAAGGAAGATGGCCAAGTCGCTGGTCTGATTCCTCATTTAGTGGATGGTGGGGTGTCTATCCTCCAGTATGCGGACGATACTATCATTTTTATGGAGCATGATCTAGAAAAGGCGCTAAATATGAAGCTCATTCTGTGTATATTCAAACAGCTATCTGGGTGATACGTCTCAACCGTATCTATTTTTTTTTGTTCCATGCTTGTTTTATAACAATACCACATGTTTTTACAATGATTTTATATCATTTTGGTATGTTTTATTGGACTAACCTATTAACCCAGTGACCAGTGCCAGTTTTTGTTTATTATGTCTGTGCATTGCAGAAAAGGTCCAAAATCCAAAGTGCTCAGAAAATTCCGCAAAAATTACAAAAATTCTTTTTCGGCAGAAGACCCTGGGAGCCAGAAAGGGAGATGCAGGTGGAGCCCACAGCACCCAGACGACCCCTAGGTCCAGGGTCAACCGCGCTTGGGCCCCACCTGGACGACTCGTCCAGCGCCTTACGTCGCCTCTTCGCCCATAAATACCATCCTGACCTAAAACTGACGGACCCCGAAAGATTTCTCCAGAAAAGTTCCCGAGCTCCGCCACCACCAAAAACCCTAATTCGGGGGACAGAAGTTCCTGTTCCGGCACCCTACCGGGATTGGGAACTGCCCCTGGAGCCATCTTCATCGCCGTTGCTGCCTCCCATGATGCGCAGGGAGTAGTCCTTCATTGGGGCTGAGGGCTCTACTTGAGGCTATGGGTTATCTCTCTCTCTCCCATGGTGTGATATTTATGTGATCATGAGCATTGTAATATATTTGAATTCACGGATGTTTTTCCCCTTCATTATGTATGGATATGTTGCTCAATTTATCTAGTATAATTTTCGGAGTCAATGTTGACAACACAAAGCCAAGGTGACAATGTGGGTGTCGTGTGTGGTGTTCGGACTTTAGGGTGTGATAGACCTATGCATGAATTGTGGTGGCCGAACTTTAAGGTGTGCTTTTGTAGCCCTACACAGTTTTCTCCGAGCAACGTCTTTGTTACATGATGTTAGAGGAAGTGTTTTATGTGTTCAATTATTTTACAACTGTTGAGAGAGACCACTAGTGAAAGTAGGTTCCCTAGGCCTTGTTTCCAATCATCGGAACACCGTTTCTAGTCACTTTTGTTGCATGTTTGCTTGCTGCCATTTTTATTACAGATTACAAATACCACTTGTTACCATCCATATCACTTGCATTTTACCATCTCTTCGCCGAACTAGTGCACCTATACATCTGACAAGTGTATTGGTTGTGTTGGGGACACAAGAGACTTCTTGTATATTTATTGCAGGGTTGCTTGAGAGGGATATCTTTGACCTCTACCTCCCTGAGTTCGATAAACCTTGGGTTACTCACTTAAGGGAAAATTGTTGCTGTCCTACAAACTTCTGCACTTGGAGGCCCAACACTGTCTACAAGAATAGAAGTGCGTAGTAGACATCAAGCTCTTTTCTTGCGCCGTTGCCGGGGAGGTGAGCGCTTGAAGGTATCTTCTTTAGATCTTGCAATTTTATCGTTTTGTTTTATTTCACTAGTTAGGCTAGCGCTATTTTATTTTTGTTACTTTATTTAATTATGGAGCCTTCTGAATTTGAATCGATGTTTGAGACATCCTTTTCGCTGATCTTGAGGCAGCGAGGGGTCCTCCACCTACTAAAAGTGTTTCGTTTAATATACCTGTGGAAAATTATTTGCATGATGATGGCAACGTTATTACTATGAATTCTTTGAACACCACTATTGCTAATGCTAAGGAAGACATTAAGCTTAGGGAAGCCGGTTTTGGTGAAAATGATCTTGTTAATTCCCCGATTTTGGAGGAAGAAATTTGCTTTGATAATATTATGTCTCCCATAGCTGATAATTGTAATGATGCATGTGATATTTTCAGCCCACCTACTGAAAGTATTCTTTTTAAAATGCCTATGTGAATTATTGAAAGAGTTATGAATGATTGTTGTGCAGGGGATGGATCAGTCCATCCAAGTGCTTACTTGTTGAAACTTACAGAACTTTGCGAGTTGTTTAAGGTTATAGGTTTATCACAAGAGGAAATCATGAAGAAATTATTTCCATTGTCACTAAAAGATAGTGCAAAGGAGTGGTATGATCTAATGGACAATTCTGAGCATTCGGATTGGAAAAAACTTGAATCTCTCTTTTACTCTAAATTTTATCCTCTTCATGAAATGCATCTAGATAGGAATTAAATTTATAATTTTTGGCCTCATGACGGAGAAAGTATCGCTCAAGCTTGGGGAAGGCTGAAAGCATTAATGCTCAAATGTCCCAACCATGAGCTTCCAAAAACATAATTGTTACTAATTTTTATGTAAGACTTTCAGGTCATTACAAGGATTTTCTAGATGCTTCTTCTGAGGGTTCTTTCACAAGTAAGAAGATTGAAGTTAAATGGGACCTTCTTGAATGAATTCAACACAATGCTGAAGATTGGGAGATTGATAAAGGTATAGAGTCAGGTATAAATTACGAGTATGATTGCATTAAGTCCTTTGTTAAAACGGTTAGTTTTAATAAGCTTAGTGCTAAGTTTGTGCTTGATTCTCAAATTTGTGTTGATTTTTGTAGAGCTTTTGCTTCTCATATTAATATTCCTAAAGAAAAGTGGGACAAGTTTCATGAATCTTTCAAAAATGTTTGCATGGAAAATGAAATTATTAGTAATGATTGCAATAGACATGCTCAAATTTCTGGAAATAATATTTCTTATAAGCATGTTAATTTTTGTGGAACTCTTAGTGTCGCGTGTTGAAACGCAGACACCGGAGAGCTCGGCATGCTCCCCTGTCGTTGTTTGGTAGTGGGCACTGGGGATCTGATACGTGTCAAACGTATCTATAATTTTTTATTGTTCCATGCTACTTATATGTCATTGTTACATGTTTTCATTATCTTATTACATCATTTTTAGGCTTTTTGTCGGACTAACCTATTGACAAGATGCACAGTGCCAGTTCCCTGTTTTTGCTGTTTTCTATTTCAGAAAAGTTAATTTAGGAAATATTCTCGGAATTGGACAATAATTTACAAGGATTTTTTATTCGATGAAAGGAAGCTGGAGACCAAAGGGCCACCCAGGGGCTAGGGGCGGGCGGTGGCCACGGCCCCACTTACACCCGCTGGTGGGACCCGCCCCTGCCCCTCGGGCGCCGCCTCGGCCCTCTCCGATGCCTATAAAAACCCCTTTGACCTAAAATCATCGGGGAATGACTATTTTCCAGAAACACGACCCGACGCCACCGCCACCCCGAACCCTAGTTCGGGGAGATTTTGAAGCTGCTCCCGGCATGCTGCGGGAGGGGAGATCGATCCCGAAGGGCTCTGCATCGCCATGCCTTCCACCGGGATGAAGTGTGAGTAGTTCCACCTTGGACTACGGGTCCATGGCAATAGCTAGATGGTTGTCTCTCTCCCTTGTGCTTCATGTTTATGGTCTTGTGAGCTGCCCTACATGATCAAGATCGACTATGTGTAATGCTTGTTGGGATCCGATGGATTATGAAGTTATGATCATATTGTGCATGATTCTTATATGTTAATTTATGTTCTTGGATGCTCTCCGATGTGTTTAGTTGCTTTGGCCAAGTAATTGCGTATGTGTCCAAGAGGGAGTATTTATGCTAGATAGTTGGTTCATGCCCCTTTTGTGCCTGGGCACGAGTGACAGAAACGTCTAAGGACGAGGGTGTGCTGTTGCGACTAAGGGTAAAACAGCGATGTTTATGTCTGCGTGATTATAAATGTTGCTTACAGTTACCTTACATCATACACTTTACTTAATGCAATTGTCTGTTGCTTGCAACTTAATACCGATGGGTGACAGGCTGGATAGCGATCCCTAGGTGGACTTTTTAGACAAAGATGCAGTCGGATGGCGGTATTTGTTCCTTGTTGTGATGCCTACATGAATATGTCGGAGATTGTCCCCAGGAACTAGGGGTGTCTCCAAGGTATCGTGTAAGGGGCTGAACACGGAGTCAAACAATCCACAACGTGCTCCGGCGACGGTGCTCGTCAGGCTCGCGGCGGACGACACTGCAGAGATTGACACAAGGTATTACCCAGGTTCAGGGCCCTCTTGTGGAGGTAAAACCCCTACGTCCTGCTATGGTGTATTGCACTGCTTGGAGAGTTTACAGTACAAGGAGAGAGCTTGTCGAGCTCAAGGTGGCTAACAATGGCTACTTGCTAGTCTTTAGATCTAGGGTTTTTGAGCAGGCTCCTAGACTCCAAAAACCGAACCCTTTGCTTGGACGTGCTCCTCCTCCTTTTATAGGCGCCCTGGGCCTCTTCTGCCCAAACATTTGGGCGGGAAGGGCTACCACATGGCGACGAAGGAAGAGGCGCGGTGCACCGTAAAGGTGAGGTCTACCATAAAGGTAAAGATCGTGGACGCGGTCCACGGCAGGGGAACGGCGTCACCAAAGCTGAAAAGGGGCACCGACCAGCTGGACGGCGGGCTGGCGCTTGCCGAGGTGGGAGGTGACCCACAGTGACGTCGTCCTTGGAGCGTAGCTGCAGACTGTTCCCTTGTCACCAAAGAGGCAATACTCGTTGTCCGCTTTGCTTGGCTCCGCTTTGTTGACTGCTTTATACATGGAAACGGCAACTGCGGCGTTGTCGTCATCGCGCGTAGGCACGCGCATCACTCTGCACATGGCGCAGAGCCCATGTGCTCTCTGCCGCGGGGGCAGAAGTGGCTTCACGAGGAAAGCGCTTCGCGAGGCGAAAAGCCTCGCCAAGCCCTTCAGCTTGGTCCTTAGTAGAATTGCGGGCGGCGCCGGAGACGCCTTGTCGAAGAGCGATCCCTCGCCAAGGGAAAAAACCCTTGGCGAGGAGAAGAACCCTTCGCGAGGAGAGAAATCCTCGCGAAGCTCGCCAGGCTTGGAGAGCCTGGTCCTTAGCGAAAATCATCCAAAGAATCTTGCGGGCCCTGGCAGGCCGGCCCGTGGTACCCTGGTTTCCACTGTGCCGACAGTAGCCCCCGGGCCCGCGATGGGCACGCCGAGGCCCATGGGCGAAGGCGAAGCGTCGAGGGGCCAAAGATGCCTGGCAGGGCCGCGACACGTGTCACGCAGCGGTTGCGCCCGCGGCCACGACCTCCTCGGCTCCAACGGGCGACGTGGTGGGGCCCGCCACGACTCGAGTGCTGGTCAATAAAGCCTGGGCGCGCAGGCGGCGCCCATTACTTCTCCCGTAACTCCTCCGCACACTTCTCCCCACGCTTCCAATCTCTCCAGAGAGCTCCAATCTCCAGAGCACTCTTCTTTCTCTCCGGTGACCAATGGCGCCCAAGAAAGCAGCCACCGACTTGAAGGGCAAGGCCACCGCGCAGGCGAGCTCGTCGGCGGCGACGGCGCGGGCGGGCACGTCCGCGGCGATGGCGCGCACCGCTGCTCTCGAAGGAGCGTTGCCGCGGACGCGAGTCACCGCAGCGACGATAGCGACGGTGCGCCACCTGGCGGCGGCGAAGACCAACGAGCACGGCGCCACCGAACTGAGGCCGGCCGGTAGCAGGCTCACCGACACCTTCTACCCCATCTTCCTTCATACTCTCTATGCCGGCCTGGTACCACCATTCTCTGATTTCCTCCTGGCGATCTTGGAGACGTACCAGATCCAACTTCTTCATCTTCATCCCAACTCCATCCTCATCCTTGCCATCTTCGCCCACTTCTGCGAGGCCTACGTCGGCATCCGCCCCTCGGTGGCGCTCTTCCGCAGTTTCTATTCTCTTCGGAACTCCGCCAAGGGCGAGCGGCTTGGGTGCGTCTCCTTCCGCATCGTCGACGCCAGGAGCGACAACTACATCCCCATCGCCTGGAGTGGTGAGGACGCCGTCACCAAGGTGACGAAAAAGGTCGACAAGTTCCGCGAGAAGTGGCTCTTCGTCGACGCCAAGGCCACACACCCTCTCCTGGAAGTGCCCGAGGCGCCGCCGAGGAAGTGGGCGCGCTGGGCGAGCGCGGACTTCAGGGGCTCGAAGCTTGACGCGGTGTACGTGTACATCCGTCACATCCGCGAGGCAGGGGTCACCGGCCAAATGGTGGCGAAGGACTTCACCAGGCGCCGCATCGCTCCCCTCCAACAGCACGCCGAGCCGGTGTGGCGATACGACGGCAAGGACGACGCCATGCGGCTAAGCAGGGACGGCTTCGAGCCTGATGTGCTCCGCCAGATTTTGAACGTTCTCTTCACATCGCCGGAGATCCCGTCCGCCAAAAAGGAGGCGGCCAAGCCGCTCATTGTCTTCGCCGAGGAGAGCATAGAGGAGCAGCGCTCGCATATGCCCACGTTCGACGAGTGGGGAATCGTGCCCACGGGGCACAGCGGGCCTCGCCCTAACCCATGGGCGGCGGAGCCGGAGTACATGGGTGAGGCTCCTGAGGCTGAGGAGGCCGAGTCCGCCGAGGAGGAGGCCTCGAGAAGCGAGGACCCCCTTGGCGAGGACGAGGCTTCAAGGGGCGCTGACCCCGTCGGCGAGGGCGCCGGATCCTCGAGGAGCGCCCACGCCGAAGTGGACCTCCAGGTGCTCTCCTCCGGCGACGAGGAGGACGCCTTCCGCATCGTCCGCTCCCAGCGCGCCGAGGAGGAGGAGACGAGCGGCGGCGGAAGAGGGCGTGCGAGCCCCGCTCCAAGGCGGTCCACGACAGGAGGGCCGCAACCGCGGGAGGCATCCCTCGCGCGGAGACAGGAGCGGCCCGGGAGGAGGCCGGAGCAACCATCATCCAGCCTCCCAAGGCGAAAAAGAGGGTGTGGGTGATGGCTGGCGAGTAAGCCCTCGACTTCTCCTTCTTCCTCAATATTTCACTTTAAGAATTCCCCCTTTGAAGGATTTTCGACTTGTCTTCCTTTCAGGCAGCCCGCGGAGCCAAAGAGAAGGCGGCTCGGCGGGGCTGGAGGGACCACCAGCGTCGCCATGGAGACGCCTGCAGCCGGCGAGCCGCAGCAGGCAGTTGTTTCTCCCGCGGTCGAGCACCGCGCGGAGACGGTGATGGCCGAGGAGAGCGTAGCGTCGCCGATTCGGGCGGCGACTCCTCCAGCGGCGGAGCACCACGTGGAGGAGGAGACCGCAGAGGCGGCGGCGTCGCCAACCAGGGCGGCGACTCCTCCAGTCCAGCAGGAGGCGGAGGAGGAAACCGTGGACGAGGACATCGTCATGGAGCCGCCTCCAGAGGAGGACTCCTCGAGAGGGGCTGACGCGCCCGAGGCCGCGGCGGACGCGGCCGTTGCAGAGGGGGCCGGAGGCGCCCCTGCGGAGCAGGAGGCAGAGACACCTCTGGAGCCCCCAAGCGACGGGGCCAGGGGCGAGGAGATGCCCAGCCCCCTGAGGGCTCCCGATGCGGGCGGCGAGGACGACGCCCCCACAAGCCCCCATGCCGCGGCAGGGGCCGCTACAAGTTCGGGGCAGGATGCCCTAGGCGCCTCGACAAGCGTCGAGGGAACTGCACCCAGCAGCAGCGTGGGAGTCTCCTTGGCGCTGCAAGCGCCGCATCGCCAAGCGGCCTATCGCCGGATCGTCCTCAACCGGGCGCGGCGAGCGCTCGACGGGCTGGAGGAGCAGCTCGCCAAGGAAGAAGACACCCTGGCGGAGGAAAGGGCAAGGCTTGGCAACGCCTGGATTCTTCTCCACGAGAGGGTGGAGATGTGTCGCCAGCAAGACGCGTCGGCAAAGGCGGCTCGCGAGGAAGCGATCCGCTTCGCCAAAGAGACCCGCGACAGTGTCAAGCGGGAGGCGCAGGAGGTGATGGAGGAGCTCGACGCCGCCAGGGCAGCACTTGAGGCGGAAACCACCTCCAAGCATGACGAGCTGGCGGCCGCGAAGCAGAAACTCGCCGCCGACTCTGAGGCCGCCAAGGCCAGCCTGAACGAGCTCCGCGAGCAGCTGGACGCCCGCGAGGGGCAGCTGGCGCCTCGCGAGGCCGAGCTAAAAAGGCGTGAGGAAGAGCTTGCCCTCCAGGAGAAGGAGCTGCAGCGGCGCGAGGAGCAGGTCCAGCTGCTCGCGAAGGACCAGGCCACCCGCGAGGGGCAGCTGGAGGAGCGTGAAGGTCGGGTGGCCACCGATGAGGCCAACCTTGCGGCGGAGCATAAGAGGCTCCAAGAAGAGGCTGACCTCAAAGTCAAACTCGTCCGCGAAAACCTCTCAAAGGAGTATGACGAGAAGGTCGCGAAGCACGAGGACCGCCTCAAGACCAAGCGCAAGGAGCTCGAGAAGCGCGTCAAGGAGCTTGAGCAGGAGGAGAAAAGGTTGACCTCCTGCCTCGAGGTCTCTCGGGAGGCGCAGGCGCGCGCCGAGGGGAACGCCTTTGCCTTGGAGAGGGACCTGGACGAGCTCCGGCAGCAGGTGGGGCCGGTCGCGGCCCTGGTGGAGCAGGCTCGAGACCAGCGCCAGGTTGACCGGTTCATGACGCGCCAGCGTCAAAGCATTCTCCAGAGCTTGGTGAGCCGCGCGCGCGCTGTCGGGAGAGATCTGAGGATCGACGTCCCTTCCTTCTCCGCGGCGACCGACGACGAAACTTCATACTCGCACTTCTTCGAGCAGTTCCTCGGAAAGCTTGAAGGGGTCGCGAAGAGCTTCGACAAGCGCGTCGTGGAGGAGAGTCGCGACCTCCTTGTCGTTGGCGTCACCAACATCTTCAGCAATCTCGTGAGGCTCCAGCCTTCACTTGATCTTGAGGACGTGATGGCACCGCCGCGCGCCATCAGCAGCAAGGCGCGGGAGACCGCCACGCAGGCCGCCGCCGCGTTCGCCAAGAAATTTGACCAAGTCGTGATCGAAGGCGACGACGAGGAGGATGCTCTGGAGGAGGCGGAGACAGCCATGGACAAGGCGGGCACCTCGGGAGGTGCGACAGCCTGAACTTCCTGCAACTGGACGCGCAGAGGCGCATACTATTTTAGCATTCGTTTTTGGTTGTAAGCTTTTTGTAAAAACTTGTTAAGTTTTTGGAGTATGCTTGTGGATGTCCCTCGGGAGGCTTTTGTCTTTTCCCTTCATGTCTTTTTCGCTCTACGTCTTAGGACCCTCTCTTGGCGCTACACCACCGCCGCTTCGGTATGTGCGAGTCAGTGCTCCACAAGTCCGGGGGGTGCGTGAGGCCTCGAGAAGTAAGAGCTCCTCGAAGCGCGATGCTTGGGGCTCCCCTTTGACGTGCAAGCAGCCCATGAGGCATAGGAGAGAGAAAAGAGACTCGAGGGGCAAACAGCCAGCGAGAGGAGATTTGGAAAGTATTTAGACTTAGCTTGTCGAGGCGTTTCCGCCTTGGAGAGGGTGTTGGTTCCTTGGCGAGGCGTTTTCGCTTTGTTGTTGCCTGCGGCTTGGAGAGCCTGTTTTCCTGCACTTGGAGAAATAGGCAGACCCACAAGCAATAGATAGCTAAAGAATCTTATGGTGCTCGCAGGTTCCTTCATGTGTGTCTCGCGAGGAGAAACAGGCACCAAGGTTTTGGTGATCCTTGGTGAGTTGACGTGCGCGGGAGCTGACCCATGAGTTCAGAGCTCCTTGGGAGTTGACATGCATGAGAGCTGACCCGCAAGTTCAGAGCTCGGATCCCTTGGGTTTTAGGCGCTGCCGGGATGCTCCCGTGGCATGGCACCCTGCTAGCCCCCGCTCGCGAGATACACAGGAGGGATCGTACGAGCAGGAATAAACAGTAATAACAGTTTTGCCGAAGTCGCAAAACGTGCTGGCGCGATGCGCAAAGGTTCAGAATGACCTGAAATAGGTGTTCATTACACTGGCGTGGCCAGGAGTTTTTCTTCTTTGATGATGAAGTGTTGCTCCTCCGGGAGCGCGCTCCCCTATTTAGGAGGCAGGTTGGCGCCGACGGTGACGCAAGCCCCCGAGCCACTTGCCTCCAGAGACACTTGTTTTGTCGCGGCCTTCTCCTGGGAGAACAGCTGCTTCTTCTTCGCGGGGGGCCTCGGGAGGGGTTCCTCGTCCTCGTCGGCGGGTGACGCCACCGCGGCAGCCTTGTAGGCCGCCTGCGCAGCGTACAGGGCGTCCGAGACCACGCCGCGGATGACAATGGTGCCACCCGAGCCAGGGAGCTTGACGAGGTTGTAGGCGTGGTGGGTCACCGCCATGAATTTGGCGAGGGCGGTGTAACGCTCCGACCCCGGAATTATACAGAGAGGCTATGAATACAACACAACCATCAATGTATAAGACAAAGATCGAGACTTGTGGAACAGAACTGGCACAAAGCATGACTCTACGACACAAAAGTATAGCAACTCATATAACGAGAAGAATACAAATATTACATGAAAAAGGATCACAGATCCAACAATTCAACAAGCGGAAGCGAAGTAGCGTTGTCTAATACAACAAGAAGCAAATTATGGCCTAAGAGGCCTACAGATAAACATCACCCAAGCCAGCTTGTTCCACGGTCCCAAGCTGCCACCTGGGAACCCCAGACTAGTAGTCGACGTCAACGAAGAACCCACCTAGCTGCTCGGTGTCGTCCTCCTCTGAAATACAAATACATAGAGGCAGCAAAGAGAGACTGAGTACGATGTACTCGCAAGTTTAGTAGGGCGATATAGGCCCAAATGACTGACGGAGGCTCTAAAGCTTTATAGGTATTTCTTTTGCATAAAGCTAAGTTTCGTAAACAGAAATGTACTAGACACATGGCATTCGTCTACTCAGAGTATTTTTACAAAGGGGTAAGAGAGTATTATTATCATCTTCGGTTCTCGACGAACCTACTTGCAACCATCACCACTCATCTCCACCAAGGCACCCCCTCGAATCACCCTCGAGGAAGTGAACCTTTAACACACGTGATTATGCAACCTTTAGCTGCCATATCAATTAGGTTAAGATTCTCTATGGTCTTATCGTCTATTCCCAAGTTGTCCATAACCGTGGACACGGCTTTTCGAAAAGATTAACCCTGCAGGGGTGTACTAATTTACCCATCGGTACCGTCCGGCTCACCTTGTTGGCCCTCTTCCGGGGAAGGCCGGCGAACGGGCGCGGTTAGACCTTTACATTGCATGAGGCTTACTCAAGGACCATCAATGTGCGGAAGGACAGGTTAAGCGCTCCCAGCGCCCTGCCCCGCGGCCACATTCCTAAACACCACCATCCTCGTTTCTTTTCCACCCACACAACTCATGCGCAAATGGAATAGCAAACTAGAGGACCCTTGACAAGCCCCTCACAACTTATTCGGTCAAAGGGGGTTCCATATGCCCCCACCTCCGGCAGCACGCTCAGTCTTGGTTCAAGAGGTAAAGAACTCGCACCTAGGGGCTAGAGTGAGGCAAAACACCATCCCCGATGGCAACTCACCCAAACCGTCTTAGCATTTTAATTAAGCATCACCATTATCCACCATGCCCGAATCATTCCATCAACATCAATAATTATGGAATTCAATAACGGACATATCTACTAATTCCACTAAGCATTTCTAAGCATGGCTAAGCAACATAATATCAACAAGTATAACTTTATCTCGGGCCAACACTTCAACCCTAGGGTTCATAGGTAAGGATACATGTGATTGGCTCGGGGAAGAACATGCATTCATAGGATATTCTACTATTTACCAAAAGAGACATTTGAATCGCATGCAATATTATGGTGGATAAAATAATTTGATAAAACATAGGATGCTAGATGCCAAGAAGGTTAGGTTATCTCTTGCCTTGCTGCCGGGTAGCGCAGTATTGCTCGTCGGGGTAGGAGAGGGAACCCTCGACTCCGGAATCTATCGATACCCAAAAGAAAATACAAAGCCCACATAAATCACACGAACTCAAGATGCAATGCTCAATCACATGATGACATGTCCAATTGACGCAAAGATATTATTATTTAAAGTAGAAGCAACATTAAATGGGGAGCCAAATAATTAGTGCAATTATTTGGAACCAACCCCATATTTATCTTAGTGACCACAATTCTTTATAAATTATCAAATTATTAGAGAAGTGGCTCAATTATGCATGAACATGACATGAATAGATAGGTTTCGTTCTTCCGATCAATTCGGTAATTTATTTGTAATTTTCGGAGCACCGATGAATAAATAGCAAATTAATTAAATAATTGAATTTAATTAATTTAAACAATTTATGAATAACATCAAATAAAAGTTTGTTATCATGGTGTGATAAGTGCATGGGTTGATAGCATTTGACAAGTTGACCACTTTGATATTTATTTCATAAATTTTGGACAATTATTGAATAAGTTATGGATTTCTCAAATTAGGCATTATTTAACCTATTTTGGGAATTCTTAAATAACCAAAAGAAAATAATTCCAAAAGAAGGTTACAATGATCCCAAAGGGTAGAGTTTGTTTTACCGAACATTGTGAAATTTGATTCGTCGAATTTGAAGCATTTTTCAATTAATTATCGATTATCAAACACCGCTTAAAAATTAAAAAGGGAAACCCTATTCCTCAAACAGGCCGGCCAGGCCGGTGCAGGCCGGCCATTATGTCCGGGCCACAGCCCGAGAGGCCCCGGCCACCGAGCCGGCCCATATGGCCGGGCAGGGACCCGAGAGGCCCCGGCCTCGTGGCCGGTCAGGCCGGGGGCCAGGCCGGGCGCGCGCGGTTGCATTGGACGCACGCGTGCTGACGCTGCTGACGCAGCGTACGCCGCCGGCGACCAAATACGGGCGGAGGGAGAGGGAAAATCGGGAGCACGGGAGAGGTTAAAACGGGGCGATGCTCACCCTGGCGTGTTGGTGCTCGCGACGAAGCAGGGGTGGCCGAAATCAGCGGCGAGGAGCTCGGGGGAGAGAGGAAAAGCGGCGGCCAGAGGCGGGGAGGACCGGGTTGATGGTGACGATTTGGGCGATCCCGCGTCGATTCCCTTGGCATGGAGGTAGAGGACGTCGACGTGGAGCTCGCGGCGCTGCTCGATCTACCCGGGGGCGACTCCCGACGACGGTACGATGCGCGGCGGTGGCGGCCGAGGTTGGCGAAGACGACGACGCACACGTCGGTGTAGGGCCTCCCAGCCCGATTCCTTGGGAGGGAAGGAAGAGGGGCCCGAAGCGGAGCTCTCCATCGGCTTCGATCCGCGCAGGCAGCTTCAGACGGCGGCAATTTTGACGGCGGCGCGAGCTCGACTACGGCCATGCGTGCGCGAGAGGAAGGAGAGGAACGGGGCAGGTGAGAGGGAGCAAGAGGGGGGGGGGGGAATGGAGGCAGGTGGGCGGCATGGTCGCGTTCTTGACCACCGCAAGGGGGGGCGGCAGAGAGGGACCCGGCAGCGGCATGGCGCGGCCGGCCGGCAAGGCAGTATGGCGCCAGGACGCCATCGCCACAGTGGAGAGGAGAGAGGGAAAGAAAGTTCGCGAAAAGGTCCCTGGAACTTTTAAAACATTTGCAAACGAGTCCAACAGCAGGGTTTAACCATTTAATTAGAGCCCCAGGACATTTTCTAAAATCCCAGAAAAATTCATAAAAGCTCCATTTGACATTTAGAAACTCCACAAAAAGTTTGGGCCTCAAATAAAATGTTTTGGCCAACATTTGTTAATAGCCTTTAATTAAAAGTAATTTTGGCAATTTCCAAATTGTATTTAAGTTGAGCATTTAATCAATTCCAAAATTAGTGGATTTAATCATGGAGGCTCCCAACATATTAATGAAGCACCCCATGAATTTAGTTTGAATTTTTGGAAGGCTTAGCTTGGTTCCAAAAATAGAATTGTATTAAACCAATTTTGGGATTCTCAAATTTATTTATTATTTGACAAAACTTGGAATTTGAGAATTGGGGATAAGAGGCAAATTGGGAACTTCCTAAACAATTTGGAAGTTCAAGAATAAAGTATTTTGCCAACTTGAGCTTTGCATTTGGTTTGGCCATTTCGGGCAAGGCATTTAGTTTGGAAAATGTGAGGAAGGGTTTTGCTTACTTTGTTTTCATTTCTAGGTGTTGCTTTTATTTCCATATTAGAAATTTTAAATATGTATGCCATGATGCAATGCAACACAAAAAGTGAAAATTTGGCCCGTATTTTAGGGTACCAAATTGGGGCTGTTACAATTCTACCCCCCTTACAGGAATCTCGTCCCGAGATTCTAGAGTAGAAGTAGGGATGAGTGAGAACATGACAACTCTTAACTTAAACGATCTACTCGATCCCACGATGATCTCCCTTGTTGCATAACTTAAGATAGTAAGCATGACATGTCGAGGCGGCGGAAAGAACAGAAGATAGCTTACGGTGACGGTCAAGAGGAAACTTGTCCCAAACCATAGGCCATTGAGGGAACAAGGAACGACTTGACCAAACAAAGGTCAAGCTGAGGATAGGACAACCGATCACCAAGACTTCACTTCAAACCACCCGTTGGGTAGACCGTAGAGATTTGGCACCGTGAGGAGAAAGGCATCTTCTGGACTCCACACTTCGGATACACAAGAGATTTCCATAAGATTGAGGATTGGGCCCTAAGGTGACTGATGAAATGACCCAACGTCCGTGTGATTGGGCAAACCTTGATTTTCACCGAGGTGGGAAGGATATAGCATTGGATCCACAATTAGCTAGGGAGGTAAAACCTCATAACAAGATATTGCCACATGACGGATGGGGTAGGAGGATTGACCGATAGATATTTAGCAACTCCGTATTGAGGTTCTCCTTGAGGTTCTAGATATCGCACTCCGGCTTCGGAAAATAGCCTTCATTCAATCCTCAAGCGAAGGTCGTAATTGAAGGTAGGGAAAGACCTTGGGGAAAACTCCTAGAACCACCTACACATGATTCTCAAGGATAGCAGTTGATTTTGAAAGAGTTAGGAGAGTTAGTCAAAAGACCTTCCGGTAAGGTGCGTGAACCACAACACCGGACTTGTCGGGTTTACCCGTAGGCTTAGGTCATGTTCTTGATAAACTCCAAGCATCACTTTTGCTTGAGATCCAGAGTTGGGTAGGTGTGCAGATATTTCAGGCTTCAACCGATCTGAAGGGGGGGGATTGCGACACTTAACAGGAGGTAGCGTCACTAATTCTTTAAGACATAGCTATATTGCTAAGCTCCAGAACACGAGATAGATTGGGAGTTCCATTGGTTCATGATTACGAAAGGGAATTTGATCCAGCATGAACTCCAAACAAGAAGCCCAATTGATTCATGATTGGGAAGCACCGGTAAGATGATAAGGTTTTGCCAAATTCTTCTTATTTAGGAGCGACTTGGTCAGGGCTTGGTGTGCACACATGGCTTAGTCAGAGAACGGGAGGTAACAACCTACCAGCTCACTAATGCACGTATGCATGACCAACCTGTGATTTAACCCGAGGAGACAAAGCGAGCTTCACTCGGATCCATAGCGACAAAAGTCACTGCTTGCGAGAGAAAGCTTGCATTTCAAGTAAAAGATGTGGTCTTAAGAGTTTCGACATGAATCTAACTCGTTGACCGAGGGTGTACCTGAAAGAATGGACTTGGCAACATCGACAACTCAGCTCGATGATATAATTACCAATCAGGCTGAGAGTGTCACCAAAGTCTGTGGATTTCGAGACAATATCAATTGCTAAGAATATCCGATTACCACAACGATATTCATACTCAACATTCTCGAGCCCGGGTAGCTCGGAGGTAGATGGATAAGGAAGGGTAGGAGCATCACTTCATCAAGTGCGTCGTGAGACTAAGCACGACCTCTCGATATAAAATAGTGTGACACTCCAAGGTGGAACGGAACAAAAGCTAGACAAGCTCTTACTCCGTGAATCACAAAACTTTGACCTTTTTCCTGGAAATGGAAGAGGTACCGGAGTTTGTTTCTCCTGACATCCCGAAATGGAATGCCTTGACGAACCACAAGAATAGCATGCATCAGAACACCCCAATGCACGATACCCTTGATTGTCCGCATGCAGATAGAGGACTGATAACAGATTTGGATTAAGGAACGGGCTAACAACAATTTAGGATATTGCAGAAGCCCGGTTAGCACTCTTCCGACAACTAGTGCCGAAAGGGTTTTAGGAACGGGTGTTACCGGAGGGATCACAATTATTGATGGGAAACTCACTAAGAGCAATGCCGTCATGATTCAGATGATTCCATAACAGAGAGCCTAGGTAAGCTAGTGACGACGAAGAGCATTGTCGAGGAAACCAATTACGACTGCAATCTCGAGTTTTGAAGACCAACTTCAATTTTTGCCAACCTGATGTAGGGTTCGACCTTTAACACCAGGATTCACGGGAAAGATCTTGGGTTAAAGATCAGCTTCATGCGCTGGGACCCACAATAGCATAATGCTCACAAGGGTGGCAATCCTCATGAATCATTACACCGGAGCCCTAGCACAATCCGGGACCTTCGTTTCAAGATCTTGGGCTAAGGCAAGAAATATCTTGACGAACCACTATACTTTCTTTCTTCATGTTTTAGATTTGGCAGACGAGTAGCTCTAACTAGTAACTAGAGGTAGAAACCCAACCCCGTGATCCTAAAGATTTAGAACTTTGCC
Source organism: Puccinellia tenuiflora (assembly GCA_012064385.1). Lineage (NCBI taxonomy): Eukaryota > Viridiplantae > Streptophyta > Magnoliopsida > Poales > Poaceae > Puccinellia > Puccinellia tenuiflora. The sequence goes on along the minus strand of QRDG01000204.1, from coordinate 94,239 downwards.
GACGATCAGAAGAACCGTTAAAATCAAATAGAGGTAAGACAACACCAAGATCAGAGTGAATTGGATAAGGAGTAAAAAGAATCCTAGGAGGGTTTTCACAACTCATTTTTAGGTTGAAAATAATTTTCACTAGACTCGACATCGACCAATAGAAAGGGTTTCCTACAGGCAGTCCTGCTCTGATACCAACTTGTAACGCCCCGACCCCGGAATTATACAGAGAGGCTATGAATACAACACAACCATCAATGTATAAGACAAAGATCGAGACTTGTGGAACAGAACTGGCACAAAGCATGACTCTACGACACAAAAGTATAGCAACTCATATAACGAGAAGAATACAAATATTACATGAAAAAGGATCACAGATCCAACAATTCAACAAGCGGAAGCGAAGTAGCGTTGTCTAATACAACAAGAAGCAAATTATGGCCTAAGAGGCCTACAGATAAACATCACCCAAGCCAGCTTGTTCCACGGTCCCAAGCTGCCACCTGGGAACCCCAGACTAGTAGTCGACGTCAACGAAGAACCCACCTAGCTGCTCGGTGTCGTCCTCCTCTGAAATACAAATACATAGAGGCAGCAAAGAGAGACTGAGTACGATGTACTCGCAAGTTTAGTAGGGCGATATAGGCCCAAATGACTGACGGAGGCTCTAAAGCTTTATAGGTATTTCTTTTGCATAAAGCTAAGTTTCGTAAACAGAAATGTACTAGACACATGGCATTCGTCTACTCAGAGTATTTTTACAAAGGGGTAAGAGAGTATTATTATCATCTTCGGTTCTCGACGAACCTACTTGCAACCATCACCACTCATCTCCACCAAGGCACCCCCTCGAATCACCCTCGAGGAAGTGAACCTTTAACACACGTGATTATGCAACCTTTAGCTGCCATATCAATTAGGTTAAGATTCTCTATGGTCTTATCGTCTATTCCCAAGTTGTCCATAACCGTGGACACGGCTTTTCGAAAAGATTAACCCTGCAGGGGTGTACTAATTTACCCATCGGTACCGTCCGGCTCACCTTGTTGGCCCTCTTCCGGGGAAGGCCGGCGAACGGGCGCGGTTAGACCTTTACATTGCATGAGGCTTACTCAAGGACCATCAGTGTGCGGAAGGACAGGTTAAGCGCTCCCAGCGCCCTGCCCCGCGGCCACATTCCTAAACACCACCATCCTCGTTTCTTTTCCACCCACACAACTCATGCGCAAATGGAATAGCAAACTAGAGGACCCTTGACAAGCCCCTCACAACTTATTCGGTCAAAGGGGGTTCCATATGCCCCCACCTCCGGCAGCACGCTCAGTCTTGGTTCAAGAGGTAAAGAACTCGCACCTAGGGGCTAGAGTGAGGCAAAACACCATCCCCGATGGCAACTCACCCAAACCGTCTTAGCATTTTAATTAAGCATCACCATTATCCACCATGCCCGAATCATTCCATCAACATCAATAATTATGGAATTCAATAACGGACATATCTACTAATTCCACTAAGCATTTCTAAGCATGGCTAAGCAACATAATATCAACAAGTATAACTTTATCTCGGGCCAACACTTCAACCCTAGGGTTCATAGGTAAGGATACATGTGATTGGCTCGGGGAAGAACATGCATTCATAGGATATTCTACTATTTACCAAAAGAGACATTTGAATCGCATGCAATATTATGGTGGATAAAATAATTTGATAAAACATAGGATGCTAGATGCCAAGAAGGTTAGGTTATCTCTTGCCTTGCTGCCGGGGTAGCGCAGTATTGCTCGTCGGGGTAGGAGAGGGAACCCTCGACTCCGGAATCTATCGATACCCAAAAGAAAATACAAAGCCCACATAAATCACACGAACTCAAGATGCAATGCTCAATCACATGATGACATGTCCAATTGACGCAAAGATATTATTATTTAAAGTAGAAGCAACATTAAATGGGGAGCCAAATAATTAGTGCAATTATTTGGAACCAACCCCATATTTATCTTAGTGACCACAATTCTTTATAAATTATCAAATTATTAGAGAAGTGGCTCAATTATGCATGAACATGACATGAATAGATAGGTTTCGTTCTTCCGATCAATTCGGTAATTTATTTGTAATTTTCGGAGCACCGATGAATAAATAGCAAATTAATTAAATAATTGAATTTAATTAATTTAAACAATTTATGAATAACATCAAATAAAAGTTTGTGATCATGGTGTGATAAGTGCATGGGTTGATAGCATTTGACAAGTTGACCACTTTGATATTTATTTCATAAATTTTGGACAATTATTGAATAAGTTATGGATTTCTCAAATTAGGCATTATTTAACCTATTTTGGGAATTCTTAAATAACCAAAAGAAAATAATTCCAAAAGAAGGTTACAATGATCCCAAAGGGTAGAGTTTGTTTTACCGAACATTGTGAAATTTGATTCGTCAAATTTGAAGCATTTTTCAATTAATTATCGATTATCAAACACCGCTTAAAAATTAAAAAGGGAAACCCTATTCCTCAAACAGGCCGGCCAGGCCGGTGCAGGCCGGCCATTATGTCCGGGCCACAGCCCGAGAGGCCCCGGCCACCGGGCCGGCCCATATGGCCGGGCAGGGACCCGAGAGGCCCCGGCCTCGTGGCCGGTCAGGCCGGGGGCCAGGCCGGGCGCGCGCGGTTGCATTGGACGCACGCGTGCTGACGCTGCTGACGCAGCGTCCGCCGCCGGCGACCAAATACGGGCGGAGGGAGAGGGAAAATCGGGAGCACGGGAGAGGTTAAAACGGGGCGATGCTCACCCTGGCGTGTTGGTGCTCGCGACGAAGCAGGGGTGGCCGAAATCAGCGGCGAGGAGCTCGGGGGAGAGAGGAAAAGCGGCGGCCAGAGGCGGGGAGGACCGGGTTGATGGTGACGATTTGGGCGATCCCGCGTCGATTCCCTTGGCATGGAGGTAGAGGACGTCGACGTGGAGCTCGCGGCGCTGCTCGATCTACCCGGGGGCGACTCCCGACGACGGTACGATGCGCGGCGGTGGCGGCCGAGGTTGGCGAAGACGACGACGCACACGTCGGTGTAGGGCCTCCCAGCCCGATTCCTTGGGAGGGAAGGAAGAGGGGCCCGAAGCGGAGCTCTCCATCGGCTTCGATCCGCGCAGGCAGCTTCAGGCGGCGGCAATTTTGACGGTGGCGCGAGCTCGACTACGGCCATGCGTGCGCGAGAGGAAGGAGAGGAACGGGGCAGGTGAGAGGGAGCAAGAGGGGGGGGAATGGAGGCAGGTGGGCGGCATGGTCGCGTTCTTGACCACCGCAAGGGGGGGCGGCAGAGAGGGACCCGGCAGCGGCATGGCGCGGCCGGCCGGCAAGGCAGTATGGCGGCAGGACGCCATCGCCACAGTGGAGAGGAGAGAGGGAAAGAAAGTTCGCGAAAAGGTCCCTGGAACTTTTAAAACATTTGCAAACGAGTCCAACAGCAGGGTTTAACCATTTAATTAGAGCCCCAGGACATTTTCTAAAATCCCAGAAAAATTCATAAAAGCTCCATTTGACATTTAGAAACTCCACAAAAAGTTTGGGCCTCAAATAAAATGTTTTGGCCAACATTTGTTAATAGCCTTTAATTAAAAGTAATTTTGGCAATTTCCAAATTGTATTTAAGTTGAGCATTTAATCAATTCCAAAATTAGTGGAAATCATGGAGGCTCCCAACATATTAATGAAGCACCCCATGAATTTAGTTTGAATTTTTGGAAGGCTTAGCTTGGTTCCAAAAATAGAATTGTATTAAACCAATTTTGGGATTCTCAAATTTATTTATTATTTGACAAAACTTGGAATTTGAGAATTGGGGATAAGAGGCAAATTGGGAACTTCCTAAACAATTTGGAAGTTCAAGAATAAAGTATTTTGCCAACTTGAGCTTTGCATTTGGTTTGGCCATTTCGGGCAAGGCATTTAGTTTGGAAAATGTGAGGAAGGGTTTTGCTTCCTTTGTTTTCATTTCTAGGTGTTGCTTTTATTTCCATATTAGCAATTTTAAATATGTATGCCATGATGCAATGCAACACAAAAAGTGAAAATTTGGCCCGTATTTTAGGGTACCAATCTGCATCGCCATGCCTTCCACCGGGATGAAGTGTGAGTAGTTCCACCTTGGACTACGGGTCCATGGCAATAGCTAGATGGTTGTCTCTCTCCCTTGTGCTTCATGTTTATGGTCTTGTGAGCTGCCCTACATGATCAAGATCGACTATGTGTAATGCTTGTTGGGATCCGATGGATTATGAAGTTATGATCATATTGTGCATGATTCTTATATGTTAATTTATGTTCTTGGATGCTCTCCGATGTGTTTAGTTGCTTTGGCCAAGTAATTGCGTATGTGTCCAAGAGGGAGTATTTATGCTAGATAGTTGGTTCATGCCCCTTTTGTGCCTGGGCACGAGTGACAGAAACGTCTAAGGACGAGGGTGTGCTGTTGCGACTAAGGGTAAAACAGCGATGTTTATGTCTGCGTGATTATAAATGTTGCTTACAGTTACCTTACATCATACACTTTACTTAATGCAATTGTCTGTTGCTTGCAACTTAATACCGATGGGTGACAGGCTGGATAGCGATCCCTAGGTGGACTTTTTAGACAAAGATGCAGTCGGATGGCGGTATTTGTTCCTTGTTGTGATGCCTACATGAATATGTCGGAGATTGTCCCCAGGAACTAGGGGTGTCTCCAAGGTATCGTGTAAGGGGCTGAACACGGAGTCAAACAATCCACAACGTGCTCCGGCGACGGTGCTCGTCAGGCTCGCGGCGGACGACACTGCAGAGATTGACACAAGGTATTACCCAGGTTCAGGGCCCTCTTGTGGAGGTAAAACCCCTACGTCCTGCTATGGTGTATTGCACTGCTTGGAGAGTTTACAGTACAAGGAGAGAGCTTGTCGAGCTCAAGGTGGCTAACAATGGCTACTTGCTAGTCTTTAGATCTAGGGTTTTTGAGCAGGCTCCTAGACTCCAAAAACCGAACCCTTTGCTTGGACGTGCTCCTCCTCCTTTTATAGGCGCCCTGGGCCTCTTCTGCCCAAACATTTGGGCGGGAAGGGCTACCACATGGCGACGAAGGAAGAGGCGCGGTGCACCGTAAAGGTGAGGTCTACCATAAAGGTAAAGATCGTGGACGCGGTCCACGGCAGGGGAACGGCGTCACCAAAGCTGAAAAGGGGCACCGACCAGCTGGACGGCGGGCTGGCGCTTGCCGAGGTGGGAGGTGACCCACAGTGACGTCGTCCTTGGAGCGTAGCTGCAGACTGTTCCCTTGTCACCAAAGAGGCAATACTCGTTGTCCGCTTTGCTTGGCTCCGCTTTGTTGACTGCTTTATACATGGAAACGGCAACTGCGGCGTTGTCGTCATCGCGCGTAGGCACGCGCGTCACTCTGCACATGGCGCAGAGCCCATGTGCTCTCTGCCGCGGGGGCAGAAGTGGCTTCACGAGGAAAGCGCTTCGCGAGGCGAAAAGCCTCGCCAAGCCCTTCAGCTTGGTCCTTAGTAGAATTGCGGGCGGCGCCGGAGACGCCTTGTCAAAGAGCGATCCCTCGCCAAGGGAAAAAACCCTTGGCGAGGAGAAGAACCCTTCGCGAGGAGAGAAATCCTCGCGAAGCTCGCCAGGCTTGGAGAGCCTGGTCCTTAGCGAAAATCATCCAAAGAATCTTGCGGGCCCTGGCAGGCCGGCCCGTGGTACCCTGGTTTCCACTGTGCCGACAGAATATTACCATGAACACTTTGATATAGCTAGATTAAGTTTGTGTCATAATTCTGTCAATTGCCCAGCTGTAATTTGTTTACCCTTCATATGAGTATTTTATTTATTGGAGAGACACCGCTAGTGAACCCATGGCCCCCGGTCCATCTTTTTACATTGTTTACCACCTCGTTTACTTGCTTTCTATCATCAATTGCTCGCTGGTCTGTTTTCATAAATCATTTCACTACACTATACGTTTAACTTTGTTTTCAGCAGACCGGAAAGATTGACAACATTCCTGCCGTTAGGGGCAAAGTAATTGTTTGAGTGTGTGCAGGTCCACGTTCGTCACGGTTAAGCGCCAGAGACCTTCGACGCCCACCTCGTTGTTGATTTCAAAGTCCTACTGGTTCGATTAAACCTTGTTTCTTCACTGAGGGAAAACTGCTACTTGCTACATCCACGCCTTCGCTTGGGCCACCACCCAACTCTGCGAGTAATCATCAGGATCTCCTGCGCCGCCTCGGTCTATGTCGATATTGTGACGGGGTGGATGACGATGTGGACTATGAACAAATGGAAAAGGGACCCATCGATTTTTACCCAGGTTCAGGTTATCCGGAGATGAAACCCTGCGTCCTGCATGTCTGATCTTGGTATTGATGTAGAGGATGTGCTAAGTACAAGTGGATGTTTTCTCTCCTACTCTCCCACGGTTGGTTCTCCTTTCCAGGGACTACCTCTTGTTCTACCCTTTTTCTCTTGGACTACCTCCTGATACTTTGAAGGATAAGGTTTATAATTATTATTACCAAAGTTGTTCCTATAAGCATTGTTGTTGAAGTTATTTTTAACAAAATTGACATGAACTTGTTCCTCTTGATCAACCAAAGAAGCTAAAGGAACATTATTTGGATCAATAGGAACTTGTTTGCTAGCAAGCATAGACATAATCATATCAACCTTATCACTCAAAGAGGAGATTTCCTCTATAGAATTTACCTTCTTACCACTAGGAGCTCTCTCGGTGTGCCATTGTGAATAATTTGCCATCATCTCATCCAAGAGCTTTGTTGCAGCACCTAATGTGGTGGACATGAAGGTCCCTCCAGCTGCCGAGTCCAATAGATTCCTTGAAGAAAAATTTAATCCTGCATAAAAAGTTTGGATGACCATCCAAGTAGTCAGTCCATGAGTGGGGCAGTTTTTAACTAGAGATTTCATTCTTTCCCAAGCTTGAGCAACATGTTCATTATCAAATTGTTTAAAGATCATAATGTTACTCCTCAGTTGTATAATTTTTTTAGGTGGATAATATTTCCCAATAAAAGCATCTTTGCATTTAGTACAAGAATCAATACTATTCCTAGGCAAAGTCAATAACCAATCTTTAGCACGTCCTCTTAAAGAAAAAGGAAAAAGTTTCAGTTTTATGATGTCGCCCTCTACTTCTTTATATTTTTGCATATCACATAACTCAACAAAGTTATTTAAATGAGAGGCGGCATCATCACCACTAGCACCAGAAAAATGCTCTTTCATGACAAGATTTAATAAAGCAGGCTTTATCGCATAAAATTTGGCTGTGGCAGTCGGTGCAGCAATAGGTGTGCATATAAAGTCATCATTATTCGTGCTAGTGAAGTCACACAACTTGGTGTTCTCAGCTGAACTCATTTCCACAAGATAAAAGCAAGAAACTAAGCAAAACAAAAAGAGACTAGTTGCTAGAATTTTTAAATTTTTTGTGTTTTTCAGTTTTAGAGCAAACAAAAGGCAAAACAAGACTAACAAAAAATATATCATAAGCAAGACAATAACAAAGTAAAGTGAAAGGATGTGTGAAACTCCCCTAGCTGAAGCTTCCAAGTCCCCGGCAACGGCGCCAGAAAAAGAGCTTGATGACGTGGATCACACATTCGCTGGGAGACCCCAAGAGGAAGGTATGATGTAGCAGAGCAGCAGTTTCCCTTGATTACAAAACCAAGGTTATCGAACCAGTAGGACTTGGAGAAGGCTTAGAAAGGTGTCAACGGTGCCAGAAAAGAGGTGTTGCCGGCGTGCTGACGTGGACCTGCACACAATCACAAACAAACTACTTTGCCCCAACGAAACAGAGAGGTTGTCAATCTCTCCAGCTTGCTAAACACAAAGAATTAAATGTGTGGATGTAAAACATGATGAGAGTGAAATATGACCAACGAGCAAATGATGATGAAAAGCTATGAAAACGGTTGTAAGCAATGTAGGAAAATAGGACCGTGAACCACAGTTCACTAGAGGTGTCTCTCCAAAAGATAAATGATGGGTAAACGAATTACAGCATGGCAGTTGACAGAATTGTGGGCGCACAACAAGGCTATCATAAAACAATATAGTTCACCGTTTCATCTAATATGGGTATTACGTCAAAATACATAGACCGTCTTCCAACTGCATCTATAACTAATAATCCACCTTGGGATGGCTATCCAGCATGTCACCCAAAAGTATTAAGTTGCAAGCAATAGATCATTGCAATAAGCGAAGTGCATAATGTAAGCAATGTAAATAACACAAGGAAATCACACCGTTGTTTTCTCCCTAGTGGCAACAACACATCTCTTGTCTTAATCGTTGTTGTCAGCCCGAACTTAGACAAGAGAGGCATGAACCCACTATCTAGCATAAATACTCCCTCATACAACACTAATAATTACTTGGCCAAAGCATCCACTAGCATTGGAGAGCATGCAAGATCTTAGATAAAACACAACACAAAGATGAACAAAAGCAATGACTTCCACAATTCATCAGATCCATGCAAACACAATCATGTAGCAGTTACAGATAATATGATCTTGATCATGATAGGCAGCTCACAAGATCTAAACAATGGAGTAGTACAAGGAGGAGAGACAACCACCTAGCTACTGCTATGGATCAGTAGTCCCGTGGTGGACTACTCACGCATCACTCCGGAGGCAGGCATGGCGGTGTAGATGCCTCCGGTGTCAATTCCCCTCTCCAGCAGGGTGCTGGGAAGAGCTGCAGAACCCTCCCTAACTAGGGTTGGAGATGGCGGCAGCCTCAGACGTCTTCTGGGAAATATGATCGGGTGCTTAGGGTTTTTGCATCGAGGGGGAATGTATAGGCGAAGAGGCGACACGAGGAGGTGGGCCACCTGCCCAGGTGGGGTCTAGGTGCATCCTAAGGAGGGCCGCGGCCAGGTGGTGTCTGGAGCCCCTGGGGCTCCCCTTCAGGCGTCCTTCGAGTTCCGTCTTTGTTTCATATTGGAAATAATTCCTGTAAAATATCAGCGCAATCCGAGAAACTTCCCAGAACAACTTTTCTGAAACAAAATGACAGCAGAAAACAGTAACTGGCATTGGGCATCTTGTTAATAGGTTAGTTCCATAAATTATGCCAAAATGATATAAAAACATTATAAAAAACATGTGGCACTGATATATAATCAAGCATGGAACATCAAAAATTATAGATACATCGGAGACGTATCACACGTCGACTCCTGAGCCCTCCTGGGGGGATAAGAGGGATCGAGACGCCGAACTGGCTCCAATCTGCGCCTGTATCTAGTCCCTGCACGAGGCTGGGGTGAAGGGTGAGCACATCGTGGAGCACTTCATCGAACGCTTCATCGCTCCGTTGCAGAGCCTTAGTTCCCCCATGTGGCTGTATAAGGGGATCTATGACCCCTGCCGCCTCCAGGTCGATCTCGGGTCCATCTTGAAGCCCCACGAGGTGCATGACCTAGTGTTCGAGCTGATGGGTGGATCGGCCCAGTCGGAGCCGCTCCCAAGAGGTGTCATCCCCCTCTTCAAAGATCCTCATCTTGACGATATCGTGGCGAGTCTTCCCGACTGCGATGAATGGGGGGTCCGTAAGGATTGGGCCCCTTCGAGCGCCTTTCCTCGGCTTGCTTCTCGATCCATCCCTTGTTCGTCATCGTCACCTCTGGCTACCGGTACCAGGAGCAGTAAGAGCAAGCCGGCGTTACTCCAGGCTCCTCCTTCTGGTCGGTCCTTGCTACGATTGACCCAAGGCCATCGGCGAGGCCCTACTTCTCCGACTGGGGGTATGGCGCCAGCCCCAGCTATCCTCACCGTATCCTTCGTATCGCGGAGTCTGAGGAGGAGGAGGATGAGATCCCCCTCATCCGGCGTTCTAGGGCCAGCACCCATCGCCTGTCTGATGGCCCATCGTCCGCCGTCTCGAGCCCCCAGGGTAGCCCGACCCGTCCTATAGAGCCGACCTTGGGGTTATTAGGGACGTCTGGTGGCTGGCAGGTGCTGCTGGATCCAGTCAGGCATATCCATACCCCTTGCACTTTCCTTTTTTTTGGCTGCCTTCTGAGTTCTTACTGATTGATGCTTCACGTAGTGCGGCTTCTTCCCCGGTCCCAGAGAAGAGGCCCCGGGAGGTCGATACTTCTCCCGACTCCCGGTCGGGGAAATTTAGAAGGTCTCCTCGAACCGCAAGGCATCCAGCGGAAGTGGCTCCCGCTCAAGCCTTCCGTTGATGACCCCAGGAATCACTTCCCCAGTACTCCCCGAGGGAGATCCTTCTGGTGGGAATTCGGGAAATGACCCCCAGGAAGTGACCTCAAGCGACCGGGTTCCTCCATCTACGCCGGTTACTCCCACCCGTAAGTGGTTTTCTCTTCAGGGTTTCTTCTTCCTCTTGCTTCCTCTGACTATGGGATTCTTGTCTTTTTCAGCTCCGTCTTCTCCCCCCAGGGATGGCCTTGAGCCGGCGTACCTGGCCCTTACAAGGTCTATCGCGCCAACCCTTAGTGAAGCGGGTTCCATAGGCCCTGGATCCGCCTTGTTGGGGGATATGGTGATCGATCCCACGGTAGTAGCGGCGTCGCATGGCTTGATTGACGAATGGGCTGAGCAGCAGCACTGGAGCGCGGAGGCCTAGCTGGCGATGCGTCGTCAGAATGAAGATCTGTCGAAGTTTGTCTCTCAATAGCGAGCTGAGCTCGAGAACGAACGCTAGTCGTTCGAGTCTGAACGTGCCAAGCTGGAGGCGCTACGGACCGACCTGGCCGCTAGGGAACTGCAGCTTTTGGCTCGCTCCACTGCCGAAGATGCTGTCGCGCGCGCGGAGGCAGCCAAAGCTTCTTTCGCAGCCGACAAATGCCGTCTTCATCATATCTTGGTTGCTGTCTTGTCGGCATGCAAGAGGAAAGTCAGAGAGCCTTCTTGTGATACGCCGACTCTTCAACAGCAGCTAGACGATGTTCGGAGGGTGCACCAGGAGGAAAAAGATCGCCTCCTAGCTGAGCGGGCGTCCTTGGAGAGGTCTCACGTGGTGTCAATTGAGGCAGCCACCAAGCTCGCCGCTTAGAAGGACGATATGTTGGCGACCCTTAATACACGGGCTCGAGAACTGGAGCAGGCAATACTTTCTGGCGCCGCCAGCCGAGAAAACGCTGCCCGCACTCATGCTGACCGTGAAGAGGCTCTTCAAAGAGAGGCCGACAACCACGCCTCTCAATTGAAGACCACCCATAACCAACTCCGGAGCATCCGCAAGGAGCTCCGCAAGAAAGACCTAGAGCTTGAAGACCTGCAGATGAAGAACCAGCAGCTCGAGAGTGCCGTTGCCCAGTGGGGCCTCAACAAAGCCGCCTTACTCCGCCTCGCAACAGACGGTCATTGAGCCATGCTGGACTTGGGCTTGCCCCTAGCTCTGTCGGGGAGTCCGGGGCTCGCCCCTCTCCTTGCTTTCTTTGCTGAGTTGGTGCGGAAGCTTTCCTCCCTTCCTAAGATATTGAAGGAGAAAATGCTGAGCGAAGCCGGGAGATAGCCAAGGCGGTGGGTGCTTCCGTTCTTCCCCGGGTAGCATTCCTAGCACCGGGCTTCCCGTTCTCCCGACTCTTCGAGCCCTTCCCTCCGGGCAATGAGGAAGCTCAGTCGAAGGAGCTAGTCGCGGTGTCGGTGGAAGAGCTGAAGAGGCGCATGAGTCGGGAATAGCTCCTCAGGTTTTTTTATTTTTCCTGTAGTTGGGGTAGATTGCCCCTTGTAACAATTGTGTTATTGCATAATTATAAGACTTGCGTTTCCCCCATGTTGGGTGGATTGGCTTAATCATATTTTTGTTCGGAGTTAGGATATTGGATTGCATGCTTGCTCCCCTATGCTTCTGGGGACTCAACGACTGCGAACACACACCAGACCGTGCCCGCAAAAGATGGTTACCAGAGCGGGGTCACACGGGGCGAGGCACTGATCGAGAGTCACTTCGAGCCCCGAGTGGGGGGTTCCACGCGCAGAGCTCCCAGGTTGCACTTGGGCGGTCCATGAGAACCATATCCCACTGGGTTCGTCCATCCAGCATTCGGGACACACAATCCTCTATCCTTCCTCCGACTAAGCTTTTCTGCTTTAAAGGAAGAAGATGAGTAGGGGATAGGACCACTTATCTCGATTCCTTCCTGCCTTTGGCCAAGGCTTTTCCTGTTCGTGAATACGAAGTCCTCCCTACATCATCTGATTTTGTTAGTTTCGTTCCCCTTCCCTGCACAAGGAATGTCTCTGACCCTTCATTGAAACAGCAAGGAGAGAGGTCTTCATTCGAGGCAGGTGGAGGTGCATTCACAAGCTAGTTAAGGCAGAGCGACTTCGGCTCTCGCGACATCTCTTAGCGTTGTCTTTAGGCATCCCTGGCTGGCGCACTGCACCCCCACCGAAAGCCACCTCTTCCTTGTGTCAGAAATGAAGCACAAAGGAAAACGGTCTGATTCCTTGCGCAGGCAATGGGAAATAACAAAGTAATTGCTCATCAAATTAACCCGCGGTCCAGGGTTCATTTTGCGCAATATGACGGATTATGCTCGGGCCTCCCCGGGAACGTCATTTCAGCTTAGAGTCTTCTTCTTAAACGATAACATAGAAAGGAAATTATAAAAGGGGTTTAGCTGGAGCCTGCTCATCTGCGTGCGTCCTACAGGATGCAGCTTCGTTCCATCTGCACGTGGTGGTCGACGACCCGCCAGAGTTCTTCGTTGTTGCTGACGACCCTAAAGCGGAGGTCGGGACGGAGCATGGGATCTTGCACGTTATCAGCGAAAGTGGCGATAACCGCCCTCTCGCTGATATCAGGCATCCTCTCTGCCGCCCTCCGAAAATGCCTGACGAAGTCCTGAAGAGGCTCGCCATTCCCCTAGAAGAGGTGGTGCAAGTCGTGTTGGGGAAGATTGGGCAGGATCCATCCGCGAAAAGTCTCCTCCACCGGGCAACGATCCATTTGGTTGATGGGGCCCACCGTCCTATTCCCCGAGTGTCGTCGTTCAGTGCTGGGGCCCCCGTACGTAGCCTGTCACGGTCGAGAGCTGAATGCGCCGCTGCCCCAGATTCTGCCGGCTCGAACGGCGGCCCTCTCTAATGCGCGGCTGACTTCAGTGAGGACAGCGTCATTGCATCGAGAGGCGTAATCTGTCATACAGATCAGCCCCTCCAACCAAGCTTGAGCGTGGGGGTCATCTTCAATCGAATCTGGGAGCTTCGCAGCAATGTGCGCAGGGCTGATAGAGCGCTCCTTTCCCCAGACCGGCGAAGGTCGACGGTGCAGCTCCTCCGAATGCCCCTCGCTGGCCTCCCGTCGATGGGTTGGTTCCGCCTCCCAGCCGCAACAACAAAGAAGAGCCGGAGGAGTTGGAGGTCAGCGGAACCGCCGTGCCTTGTCAGCGCTCCATGCCGTGGTTGTCGAAGAGTTGAAGAAGATGGCGAGGCACAGATCTGAGCGTGCCCCCTACCTGGCGCGCCAGATGTCGCGTGTCAAAACGCGGACACCGGAGAGCTCGGCATGCTCCCCTGTCGTTGTTTGGCAGTGGGCACTGGGGATCTCCTGCGCCGCCTCGGTCGATCTCGATATTGTGATGGGGTGGATGACGAAGTGGACTATGAATGAATGGAAAAGGGACACAACGAGTTTTACCCAGGTTCAGGTCATCCGGAGATGAAACCCTACGTCTTGCATGTCTGATCTTGGTATTGATGTAGAGGATGTGGCTAAGTACAAGTGGATGTTTTCTCTCCTACTCTCCCACGTCTGGCTCTCCTTCCCGGGGACTACCTCTTGTTCTACCCTTCTTCTTACTTTTTTCCTCCTTCTAGCCTCCCTTTTCCTCTCGTCCGGCCGCCTTTTTATATCCTTGGGGAGCACTGCATGCGCGCCACGTTGCTTGATGTCGTGTAACGGTCGGGGGACAAGTGGTGGGCCTTGCTGCTCGTGCCCCGCCACTTCCACCATGCATCACCCTGGTTCTGCGGAGAGGCGAGACGCTGCGTCTTGTCTAGTGGGGCCTCCCCTGGTAACTGGGCTTGTCTCCGTCCTGTGCTCGTCCTCCCCGGGTGCCAAGCCGTGCCCCGGGAGGGTATTCTGTTGGGCCACCGTTAGGAATCTTGCTGCCTGCCCCCCGGGCAGGCTGTGCTCATCTTCCCGGGGCCTGTACGCTTCGCCGATTTGGATACCCCAGGTTGGCGGGGTGTCGACACTTAGACCTTGTGAAAAGACTCAGATTGAAGAAGAGAAATATTGTAAGCAACATAAGCATGAAAGATCTAGCACTTGGAATAAGAATTTATATGATTTTGCAAAAAAAACGTTTGTGACCTTTATCCTTGTAGCGCCCCGACCCCAGAACTATACAGTGGAACGTTGTAACCGGTCATGCTACACAATTGAGGGTTACTGGGTTTACCAATCCCAGGCCAATACACTTTGGCAGGTGTGCTCGGAATGGATCATCGGCACACAACACCTCAATCATGCCATAAGCTCAGACATCGCTTCCATGTATAGTAAAGAGACCGAGACTTGTGGAACGAACTGGCACATCACAGACTCTACGACACAAAGATATCATAGTTCAACTCATATAATTGAGAAAGATAGCAAATGACACATCAGAGGTCACTGACCCATCATTACAACAAGCGGAAGCAAATTAAAGTTGTCTAAACAACAAGATCCAAATTATGGCCTAAGAGGCCTACAGATAAACATCCCGTGCCAGCCTGTTCCATGACGTCCCAAGCTGCCACCTGGGAACCCCAGACTACTCGTCGAAGTCAACGTAGAACCCACCTTCCAGTTCGGTGGCGTCCTCCTCTGAAACAAATAATAATCAACAAAGCAAGGCTGAGTACGACGTACTCGCAAGAATTAGTAGGGCGATATAGGCCCGATGCTGACGGAGGCTTCAAAGCTATATAAGTGGTTGTTTTGCATAAAGCTAGTTTTGTTTCCTTCCGAAGACTAGGACTCATGGCATCGTCTAATCAGAAGGTTTTCATAAGGGGATAAGAGGGTAACACTTTCTCTTCAGTTCACGGGGAACCTACTGTAATCAGCAACTCCAACTATCTCCACCAAGGCACTCCCTCGAATCACCCTCGAGGAAATGAACCTTTACCACACGTTGATTATGCAACCTCTAGCTGCCATTTGATTAAAGATCAGGTTCAGGTTTTCTATGAGCTAATCCGCCTTTCCCAAGAGTTCGTCCATAACCGCGGACACGGCTTTTCGAAAAGATTAAACCCTGCAGGGGTGTACTGTTTTTAGCCACCGGTACCGTCCGACCCCTTGCCTACGTAATTAGCTCTCTTCCGGGGAAAGCCGGCAGGGCGGGCGCGGTTAAACCTTTACAAAGCATGAGACTATCCAAGGGTCATCGTGACGACAGGACAAGTTCAGCGCCTATTTCAACACCCTGCCCCATCGCCACTCCTATCACCATCATCATCATCATCATCATTTTCTTTTTCATCACCAGACACACACGGCAAATGGAAAGCGCAAACTAAAGGACCCTTGGATACGCCCGCACTAATTATTCGGTTAGTAAGGGGCCCATACCCCCACCGATGGTAGCACGCTCGGTTCTTGGTTCTAGCTAAAAGCACTCTCAGCCTAGGCGGCAAGAATGAGACAAAACACCAACGACCTCGTTGGCAACTCATCCCAGCCTTCTTAGCAATTTATTATCAACACAAGTCTCCACCACTGTCCGAACATTCCATTCAATTCACAAGTATGGAAATAATCAACGGACAACTTAAGCATTCGACTAAGCATGGCTAAGCATATCTAAGCATGACATACAACAGATATGATTTATCTCAGGCCAACACTTCCATCTATGGTTCATAGGTGGGGAAACAGATAATGGTTCAGGGAACATGCAATTGACAGGATATTCTATACACTGACCAAAACTTGTCACCAGAATCGAATGCAATAATAGTATGGTGGATAAAATACTTGGGTAACATGAGATATGCCAAGAAGGTTAGGTTAGCTCTTGCCTTGCTGGTAGTACTGGTCGCGCTGGTTGTCAAGGTATTGTGGTGGAACCTCGACTCCAGAATCTACCGAAACACAAACAACACAAGAAGGAAATAAATAACAAGAATACAAGGTGCAATGCACAATCATGATGATATGGTCATATTATGCATTGGAAAGGTATTGGGCATCTCCCACAAGTTAAATGGAACCCCTAAAATAAATATGGCGATTAACGGGTCAAAACTCCATCTTTAACTTAGTGAATTAGGTGAAAATCCGAAATGTCCAGTACTGAAATATGAGGTAAATATGCATGGAAATGACATTATTTGATAGATATTAACCCACTGATCGTTTTGGTACCTTGTTTGCATTTTTCCGATTAACGGTGAGGAAATAGTGATGGAAACGGTTAAGCAATTGAAATCATTTTAACCAATTCGAAAATGACATCAAGGTAAAAGTTATTTGCATGCTGTGATATTAACATAGGTAGATAGCATTTGCTTTGCTGGTCGTTTTGGTATATCATTTGCAATTTTTGAGTTAATATTCAACAAGTTATGATATTTCCAATATTTGATTTAAATCTGCCATTTTAGTAATTTTTGGTAAACAGCACTAAACTTAAATTCTCCAACTCTCTCAAATGACATGAAGTGATAGCTTATTGTCCACTGGTCATTTTGAGCTTTTGAACACAATTTTTGGACAATTAGAACTCAAGTTATGGAATTAACAAATTCGATATTATTTCTGCCATTTTAGTGTTCAGCAATTAAAGGCAATTTATTTTGACAAACTAAATTAACCAAGGGTACCAACAGGTAGACATTTTGTTGCTGAGCATTTTGACATATTATTTGCAATTTTTGGACAAGTGGTTCAAAAGATATGACAATTCAAAGTTCAACTTAATTTCTGCCAAAATTACAAATTCCAGGAAAATTGGGGCCGACGTTTTGTACCCGGGCCGGTGCTAACCACAGAGGCGGACGAGTGGGCCAGCGGCCACGCTGGCAGGCCACGTCGGCCAGCGGCCCACCCGCAGGTTTGACTGGCGCAGGCGGCCAGGACCGGCGCGAGCGCGCGGCGGCCGGCGGCACGGGCGTGGACGCGGACGACGATCCCGTGCGCTCGGGGACTAGCAACCAGGTGCACCCGACGCGCCTAACTACGGCGGACCAAGGGGAGGCGGCGCCGCCGGTTCTAAGTCACCGGAGCGGCCACGACGGCGACGGACGGCCGACGGCCGACGGCGGCTTCGGTCGATCTAACGCCCTAGGGGGAGAGGAGGGAGGCGGAGATGTCCATAAGGACCGTGTGCTCACCCTGAGCTCGCGTGTGTGCTCGTCGGTGAAGAGGGAGGGCTGCAACAGCGGCGATTGAGCTCGGCGGCCGTCGGTCGGAGGCGGAGGAGATGAGATGCACGCGTCGATCCCCGGGTTCCCGAGCTCGATTGAAAGGAGGAGGAGGACGAAGAGGACGAGGCGGTTCTTTTGCCCCAGCCCGATCTGCTCCAGGAGGTCGGCAACGTCGGCGGCGAGCGGAGGCGGCTCGGTCAGTCGGCGGCCATGGCGTCGGCGCGTCTAGGGTTTCTGCAGGTGGGGGAAAAGGAGGGGAGGAGGAGCACGCGGTCGTGGGGGTCCTCTTTAACCTCCATGGGGCCAGGGAAGCGAGGGGAGCGAGGAGGAGGCCACGGCGGCAAGGTGGGCGCGGCCATGGCGCCAGGGTTTCCCCTGTCGCCACAGTGACGATCCTGACAGGGGGGACCCACTGTCAGGGTTTATTCTTTTCCCTTTTCTTTAATTCCAGCAAGTGCAGGCATTTATTTGAGGCCCTTAATTACTTTTAAAAATTCTGGAAAAATTCACAGAGCCATAATATATTATTCAGACCTGTGGTAAAATTTGCAGCCCATTTGGAAAATATTTCATGTGGTAACATTTCAATTTGCCCTCTTGCATTTTAGGGTTTTATTTAAATATTTGCAATTGCATTGCATTAAATTTGGCAACAATTATATTTGTTGTTGTAAGAACTTCCTGGACAAATATGTGTATTTGTTTTGCAACTTGGTTCACCATCTACCTCTCCCATTTGGTTTCTCAACTATTGCCCCTTTATTATTTCATGAGAAGCAAATTGAATAGATATGCCATGATGAAAATGAGATGCAAAAGTGAAAATTTTACTCATATTTTCTGGGTCCAAAAGTGGGGCTGTTACAACTCTATCCCCCTTACAGGAATCTCGTCCCGAGATTCTAGGCTTGAGTGAAGAAGGCGGGGTATTCCTGACGAAGACTAGTTTCACGTTCCCAGGTTGCTTCGTCTTCAGAATGGTTAGACCACTGGATTTTGAGGAACTTGATGGATTTATTACGAGTCTTCCTTTCCGCTTCATCCAAGATGCGGACAGGATGCTCGCGGTAAGTCAGATCCTCCTGGATATCCAACTCTTCATGATTGACCCCACGAATAGGATCCTTGAAGCAACGACGGAGTTGAGAGACGTGGAACACATCATGCACATCCGGGAAATTCTCTGGGAGCTCGAGTTGATAGGAGAGATCACCTCGCTTACCCAAGACAGTGAAAGGACCAACAAAACGAGGTGCCAATTTTCCCTTGATTCCGAAACGACGAACGCCTCGGAGGGGAGAGACTCGGAGATAGGCTTTGTCACCAATTTCATAGTGAACCTCCTGATGATGTTTATCATAATAGCTCTTCTGTCTAGATTGAGCAATCTTCAGATTTGCTTGAATGATACGGACCTTTTCTTCTGCCTCATTGATCACGTCAGGACCGAAGAGTGACCTCTCTCCGGTTTCAGACCAATTGAGCGGAGTTCGGCATTTTCTTCCGTAGAGAACCTCGAAGGGAGCCATTTGCAAACTGGCTTGATAGCTATTATTGTAGGAGAACTCGGCGAGGGGAAGGTATTGTTCCCAACCCTTGCCGAAGGAGATAACACAAGCCCGAAGCATATCCTCGAGAACTTGGTTGACCCTTTCAGTTTGGCCATCGGTTTGAGGATGGTAAGCGGTACTGAGATTGAGACGGGTTCCCATAGCATTATGGAAACTCTGCCAGAATTTGGACACAAACAGGCTTCCACGGTCGGTGATGATCCTTAAGGGAACCCCATGCAAAGGAACAATCCGGGCCATATACAACTCGGCCAGTTTAACGGAGGTGATATCCTCGCGAACAGGGAGGAAGTGGGCGACCTTGGATAGACGATCAATGACTACCCAGATAGCATTATTTCCCTTTTGAGACTTTGGGAATCCAGTGATGAAGTCCATGCCAACCTCATCCCATTTCCACTCGGGAATGGGTATAGGGCGAAGAGTACCGGCTGGCCTTTGATGTTCAGCCTTCACACGGCGGCAGACGTCACATTCAGCGACATACTCGGCGATCTCGCGCTTCATGCAAGACCACCAGAATTGAGGGCGAAGATCTTGGTACATCTTGGTGCTACCCGGATGAATAGAGATGGGGGACTCGTGAGCTTCGGAGAGGATCAACTCTTTTGTATTCCCACTCTTGGGCACCACCAGACGGTTACCGAAGTAGACGACACCATTGTCATCAATCGAGAAACATTTGGCTTTCCCATTGGCTATCTTCTCCTTGATCTCGAGGATTTCAGCATCATTTTGCTGGGCGGCCTTGATATCATCCTCGAGGGTGGATTTGATCTCTAGGTTGGCCAAATATCCGGAGGGAACAATCTCCAGATTCAGACGTGCGAACTCTTCATGAAGAGCGGGCTGAGCTCGCTCAACCATTAGGGTATTGCAATAAGACTTGCGGCTCAGGGCATCGGCCACGACATTGGCCTTGCCAGGCTGATAGTTGAGGGTCACATCATAGTCCTTGATTAACTCCAACCATCTTCTCTGTCGGAGGTTCAGATCCGGTTGAGTGAAAAGGTACTTTAGACTTTGATGGTCAGAGAAGATCTCGCAACGGTTACCCAACAGGTAGGGCCTCCATTGCTTTAGAGCATGAACCACAGCAGCAAGCTCTAGATCATGAGTAGGGTAGTTTTGCTCATGTGGTTTGAGTTGACGGGAAGCATAGGCGACGACATGCCCTTCTTGCATTAATACACAGCCCAAGCCCTGTAGTGATGCATCACAATAGACAACGAAAGTCCTTGTCGGTGTCTGGAAGGACAAGTACAGGAGTGGTCGTGAGTTTGACTTTTAGGGTTTGGAAGCTTTCTTCGGCCTTGTCAGTCCAGATGAATTTCTTATCTTTCTTGAGAAGGTCGGTCAAGGCTTTGGCTATCTTGGAGAAACCTTCGATGAATCGGCGGTAGTAGCCCGCTAACCCAAGGAAGCTGCGGATGTCTTTGACAGACTTTGGGGTAGGCCAATCCAGAATCGACTGAATCTTGTCAGGTATAACGGACACTCCGTAAGCTGACACCACATGGCCTAGGAAGACGAGTTCCTTTAGCCAGAACTCACACTTTGAGAACTTAGCATAGAGGCGATGTTCGCGGAGCTTGGTCAGAACTAGGCGAAGATGTTCATCATGCTCTTCATCGGTTTTGGAATAGATGAGGATATCATCAATATAGATGATGACGAACTTGTCAAGGTACTCATGGAAGATCGAATTCATTAGCCTCATGAAGGTGGCTGGAGCATTAGTGAGACCAAATGACATGACGGTATACTCATACAGCCCATAACGGGTAGTGAATGCCGTTTTAGGAATATCCTCCTTCCTGATTTTGATCTGATGGTAGCCTGACCGCAGATCCATCTTGGAGAACACAGTTGCACCCGCTAACTGATCGAAGAGATCATTCATTCGGGGGATAGGATATTTGTTTTTGATGGTCACCGCATTCAGAGGGCGGTAATCAACAACCAGACGAGGAACGTTGGTATCCCTCTTCTTGACAAAGATGACCGGGCAACCCCAGGGGGAACTACTAGGCCGAATGAAGTCCTTCTCCAACAGTTCATCTAGTTGCTTTTTCAGTTCAGTCAACTCTTCTGTCGGCATTCGGTACGGCCTCTTGGAAATCGGGGCAGTCCCGGGAACCAGCTCGATGACAAACTCGACGCTTCGATCTGGCGGCATGCCAGGCAATTCCTCAGGAAAAACATCAGGAAAGTCACACACCACACCTATCTCATGCATTTCTGGCGGGTTGAGGCCTTCCATAAAGTAAAGGCTGATCTCCGGAGAGAGAGGAGCGGTAGCGGTTGGAACTTTGGAGTAAGGGGACAGGTAGGTCACCGGTCCGAAGGTTGGATGGACCACAGTGACAGACTTGGCAGCACAATTCAAATTGGCCTGGTACCTGACTAGCCAGTCCATACCCAGAATAACATCTATCCCAACTGACTTCAGGGCAATCAGCTGGAAAGGAAAAGGACATCTGCCTAAGCATATCTGGACTTCCGGAGTAATCCAGTCAGTTAACCAACTAGAACCCGGTGTTTTAACCTTTAGAGGGGATTGCATGTTCTGGAACTCTATTTGGCGGCTAACTGCGAAAGCTATGGATATGAATGAATGCGATGCACCAGAATCAAACAAGACCGTAGCTGGATATCCATTGATTCGGAGCTCACCCATGAGAACACCGGGGTCCTCTTCAGCGGCTTCAGCAGAGACGTGGGTCAGACGACCACGGCTAACAGTAGCAGCTTTGGCAGCTGGTGTAGGAGGTGCTGGTGCAGGTGTAGAGCCTCTGGCCTTCTGAGGACACTCACTGGAGTAGTGACCTGGCTGACCACAGGCGTAGCAAGTGAGCCCTGGCGGTGCAGGCGGACGAGGACGGAATCCACTTCCAGCCGCACCCACAGTCGATGTAGCTGGGCGAGGCGGAGGTGGCTTGTGTCCTGTAGGCTTGGGCACGAAAGGAGCACGGGGCACCGAGCTGAACGGCACGAATACCCTGCGCTTCTTGGCTTCGGAGGATGAGGAGCCTTGGTTGTCCACTGGAGCTGACTTCCTGGAAGCTTCTAGCTCCTTCCTGCCTTGCTCCAGAGTTAGAGCCTGATTGTACAGCTCCTGAAAGGACGTGAACTTGAAAGGTAACAGCTCATAACGAAGCTGCGGATTCAGGCCCTTGCGAAACAGATACTGTCGGTCCTCATCATTGGTCACGTCCCGAGGGGCGTAACGAGACAGGTGATTGAACTCCCGCCCGTAAGCTTGGAGATCCATCCGACCCTGGTTCAGATTCAGGAACTCCCTTCTCTTCAAGTCCATGACGGGCTTAGGGATGTAAGCCGCACGGAAGGCAGTGCGGAATTCCTCCCAGGTGAACACATGACCAGCGGCAGACATTGCCACATGGCTTTCCCACCAAGAGCCAGCGGCTCCCATCAGAAGGTAGGTTGCAAAGTTCACTTGCTCAGCAGCTGGAACATGCAGCGCGGCGAACTTGCGCTCCAGGGCACGCAGCCAATCATCAGCATCCAACGGCTCCTTAGCGAAAGCGAAGGTGGGAGGCTGGGACTTCAGAAAGTCATTGAGATTATTACATTCAGTATTTCTCCGAGCCCCTTGCTGCACTAACTGCGCGAGAAGATTCTCATTGCGCAGACGACCCTCTTCGATGATCATCAGTACCTCCGCCATAGAGGGTGGCGGCGGTAGCTCCGTGTTGCTTTGCTCACCACGGCGGGTAGGAGCCATTTTGGAGATATGAACAAGGACACAGTTAGGATCCATCCCAGAATAAGCGACCACTGTGACAACAATTTAGCAGGAAGAGCAAGGAGGAACAGGTATCATCGCATCAACAAGGCAGGAAAATAATTGAACTTAGCAGACATTAGCCAGTCGGGATAAAACCCATTAGGTGGTTCAACGGAAAAGATCTTGGGTTAAAGATCAGCTTCATGTACTGGGACTCACAAATAGCACGATGCTCACATGGGTGAAAACCCTCATGAATCAATACACCAGAATTCCAGTACAATCCGGGACCTTCGGTTCAAGACCATGGGCCATAGCTCAAAGAGAGGAATACCCGATTAGGTGCGAAACGTTTAAAAGGCTTCGGATGTCTTGCACCTTCTTCTTCATTGGGTGAGAACGACGGAGTTACTTCGGTTTCTGGAAGCGGAAACAACCTAACCAGTAGACTAAAGGTAGGAACCAACCCCGTGAACCTAACTTGATTCAACTGTAAAACAAATTGAGGTAAGGTGACTCAGAATTAGAGCGAGTTGGGTAAGGAGTAAAAAGAATTCCTAAGATGGTTTTCACAACTCATTTTATTTCATAAATAATAATTTTACCAACTCTAGACTCAACTTCGACCAACAGAACGGGTTTCCTACAGGCAGTACTGCTCTGATACCAATTTGTAGCGCCCCGACCCCAGAACTATACAGTGGAACGTTGTAACCGGTCATGCTACACAATTGAGGGTTACTGGGTTTACCAATCCCAGGCCAATACACTTTGGCAGGTGTGCTCGGAATGGATCATCGGCACACAACACCTCAATCATGCCATAAGCTCAGACATCGCTTCCATGTATAGTAAAGAGACCGAGACTTGTGGAACGAACTGGCACATCACAGACTCTACGACACAAAGATATCATAGTTCAACTCATATAATTGAGAAAGATAGCAAATGACACATCAGAGGTCACTGACCCATCATTACAACAAGCGGAAGCAAATTAAAGTTGTCTAAACAACAAGATCCAAATTATGGCCTAAGAGGCCTACAGATAAACATCCCGTGCCAGCCTGTTCCATGACGTCCCAAGCTGCCACCTGGGAACCCCAGACTACTCGTCGAAGTCAACGTAGAACCCACCTTCCAGTTCGGTGGCGTCCTCCTCTGAAACAAATAATAATCAACAAAGCAAGGCTGAGTACGACGTACTCGCAAGAATTAGTAGGGCGATATAGGCCCGATGCTGACGGAGGCTTCAAAGCTATATAAGTGGTTGTTTTGCATAAAGCTAGTTTTGTTTCCTTCCGAAGACTAGGACTCATGGCATCGTCTAATCAGAAGGTTTTCATAAGGGGATAAGAGGGTAACACTTTCTCTTCAGTTCACGGGGAACCTACTGTAATCAGCAACTCCAACTATCTCCACCAAGGCACTCCCTCGAATCACCCTCGAGGAAATGAACCTTTACCACACGTTGATTATGCAACCTCTAGCTGCCATTTGATTAAAGATCAGGTTCAGGTTTTCTATGAGCTAATCCGCCTTTCCCAAGAGTTCGTCCATAACCGCGGACACGGCTTTTCGAAAAGATTAAACCCTGCAGGGGTGTACTGTTTTTAGCCACCGGTACCGTCCGACCCCTTGCCTACGTAATTAGCTCTCTTCCGGGGAAAGCCGGCAGGGCGGGCGCGGTTAAACCTTTACAAAGCATGAGACTATCCAAGGGTCATCGTGACGACAGGACAAGTTCAGCGCCTATTTCAACACCCTGCCCCATCGCCACTCCTATCACCATCATCATCATCATCATCTTCTTTTTCATCACCAGCACACACGCGGCAAATGGAAAGCGCAAACTAAAGGACCCTTGGATACGCCCGCACTAATTATTCGGTTAGTAAGGGGCCCATACCCCCACCGATGGTAGCACGCTCGGTTCTTGGTTCTAGCTAAAAGCACTCTCAGCCTAGGCGGCAAGAATGAGACAAAACACCAACGACCTCGTTGGCAACTCATCCCAGCCTTCTTAGCAATTTATTATCAACACAAGTCTCCACCACTGTCCGAACATTCCATTCAATTCACAAGTATGGAAATAATCAACGGACAACTTAAGCATTCGACTAAGCATGGCTAAGCATATCTAAGCATGACATACAACAGATATGATTTATCTCAGGCCAACACTTCCATCTATGGTTCATAGGTGGGGAAACAGATAATGGTTCAGGGAACATGCAATTGACAGGATATTCTATACACTGACCAAAACTTGTCACCAGAATCGAATGCAATAATAGTATGGTGGATAAAATACTTGGGTAACATGAGATATGCCAAGAAGGTTAGGTTAGCTCTTGCCTTGCTGGTAGTACTGGTCGCGCTGGTTGTCAAGGTATTGTGGTGGAACCTCGACTCCAGAATCTACCGAAACACAAACAACACAAGAAGGAAATAAATAACAAGAATACAAGGTGCAATGCACAATCATGATGATATGGTCATATTATGCATTGGAAAGGTATTGGGCATCTCCCACAAGTTAAATGGAACCCCTAAAATAAATATGGCGATTAACGGGTCAAAACTCCATCTTTAACTTAGTGAATTAGGTGAAAATCCGAAATGTCCAGTACTGAAATATGAGGTAAATATGCATGGAAATGACATTATTTGATAGATATTAACCCACTGATCGTTTTGGTACCTTGTTTGCATTTTTCCGATTAACGGTGAGGAAATAGTGATGGAAACGGTTAAGCAATTGAAATCATTTTAACCAATTCGAAAATGACATCAAAGTAAAAGTTATTTGCATGCTGTGATATTAACATAGGTAGATAGCATTTGCTTTGCTGGTCGTTTGGTATATCATTTGCAATTTTTGAGTTAATATTCAACAAGTTATGATATTTCCAATATTTGATTTAAATCTGCCATTTTAGTAATTTTTGGTAAACAGCACTAAATTTAATTCTCCAACTCTCTCAAATGACATGAAGTGATAGCTTATTGTCCACTGGTCATTTTGAGCTTTTGAACACAATTTTTGGACAATTAGAACTCAAGTTATGGAATTAACAAATTCGATATTATTTCTGCCATTTTAGTGTTCAGCAATTAAAGGCAATTTATTTTGACAAACTAAATTAACCAAGGGTACCAACAGGTAGACATTTTGTTGCTGAGCATTTTGACATATTATTTGCAATTTTTGGACAAGTGGTTCAAAAGATATGACAATTCAAAGTTCAACTTAATTTCTGCCAAAATTACAAATTCCAGGAAAATTGGGGCCGACGTTTTGTACCCGGGCCGGTGCTAACCACAGAGGCGGACGAGTGGGCCAGCGGCCACGCTGGCAGGCCACGTCGGCCAGCGGCCCACCCGCAGGTTTGACTGGCGCAGGCGGCCAGGACCGGCGCGAGCGCGCGGCGGCCGGCGGCACGGGCGTGGACGCGGACGACGATCCCGTGCGCTCGGGGACTAGCAACCAGGTGCACCCGACGCGCCTAACTACGGCGGACCAAGGGGAGGCGGCGCCGCCGGTTCTAAGTCACCGGAGCGGCCACGACGGCGACGGACGGCCGACGGCCGATTCGGTCGATCTAACGCCCTAGGGGGAGAGGAGGGAGGCGGAGATGTCCATAAGGACCGTGTGCTCACCCTGAGCTCGCGTGTGTGCTCGTCGGTGAAGAGGGAGGGCTGCAACGGCGGCGATTGAGCTCGGCGGCCGTCGGTCGGAGGCGGAGGAGATGAGATGCACGCGTCGATCCCCGGGTTCCCGAGCTCGATTGAAAGGAGGAGGAGGACGAAGAGGACGAGGCGGTTCTTTTGCCCCAGCCCGATCTGATCCAGGAGGTCGGCAACGTCGGCGGCGAGCGGAGGCGGCTCGGTCAGTCGGCGGCCATGGCGCAGTCGCGTCTAGGGTTTCTGCAGGTGGGGAGAAAAGGAGGGGAGGAGGAGCACGCGGTCGTGGGGGTCCTCTTTAACCTCCATGGGGCCAGGGAAGCGAGGGGGAGCGAGGAGGAGGCCACGGCGGCAAGGTGGGCGCGGCCATGGCGCCAGGGTTTCCCCTGTCGCCACAGTGACGATCCTGACAGGGGGGACCCACTGTCAGGGTTCTATTCTTTTCCCTTTTCTTTAATTCCAGCAAGTGCAGGCATTTATTTGAGGCCCTTAATTACTTTTAAAAATTCTGGAAAAATTCACAGAGCCATAATATATTATTCAGGACCTGTGGTAAAATTTGCAGCCCATTTGGAAAATATTTCATGTGGTAACATTTCAGAATTTGCCCTCTTGCATTTTAGGGTTTTATTTAAATATTTGCAATTGCCATTGCATTAAATTTGGCAACAATTATATTTGTTGTTGTAAGAACTTCCTGGACAAATATGTGTATTTGTTTTGCAACTTGGTTCACCATCTACCTCTCCCATTTGGTTTCTCAACTATTGCCCCTTTATTATTTCATGAGAAGCAAATTGAATAGATATGCCATGATGAAAATGAGATGCAAAAGTGAAAATTTTACTCATATTCTGGGTCCAAAAGTGGGGCTGTTACAATCCTCTTATTTGTGATCTTTGCAATGAAGAGGGTCATTTTAATTTCCAATTAAAGCATTTTGGTGATAGAATAGTAAGTCCCTTTTGTGATGAAACAATCACTTCTAATCTTTATGATGAACTTGCGTTATCTTTGGGGTGTGAAGAGTTATCAGAAAAAACTTCTTTGTTAGATATGAGTGCTTTTCGGACAAATAACACTCTACGGGAATGTCGTCTTTATTGTGTTGTGAATTTCCACGAAAATGCTTACATAGAAAAAATTAAAAAGAATGGAACTTTACCAAAGTATGCAAGGAAAAATATTTCATATGTTGCCACTAACGAAAGAGAGAAATTTTCCCAAGTTTCCCCTATTGTTTCTAATGATAAACCAGGTTATGTGGTAAAGCTTCCTTTCAAACCTCTCCCTCCTAAAGTGGGAAAGCAAAAGAAGAAGAAGAAAAGGAGGAAAAAGAGAGGAGAAACGGTATCATCCCCCAAGCATGTTGCTCCTTTCATGGTTGTTCCTAGTGAGTCTAAATTAAAATTTATTGAAGATGATTCAGTTGATTGTGTTCATTATTATCTTGAAACTAAATCTGTTTGCACTATCGAAGATGATTATATGCCTATTACTTATTGTAATGATCATGATTGGGAAAATAACACTACTTATTATCTTGAAAATATTTTTGGTACCAATTTTGAAAATGATGACATTAGTAATTGCTATACTATTGGTACTATCCATGTTGTTTCTAATGATGATATGGAAAGCTCTAAGCTTGGGGATGAGGGGTTTGAAAATACTTTTGCTATTAATGATCATATTTTTGAAACCTCTTGTGCCATTGAAAACGATAATGGCATGTGTCGTGGTGGGTAGCACGGCAT